>JAEANM010005994.1:0-19008 GCA_017656035.1 Myanophis thanlyinensis
CTACACGAAAATTGAAAAAAAGTAAATCAAAAATAAAAAATATACAAGGAAAATCAACCAAGAAGAGACAGGAGGAAAGGGGGGCCGGATTGGATTGGAAATGGGTCGGGGTGAGGTTTGGGTGACACAGAGAGTGGGGAGGGTGGGAGGGAGGCAAGGAATAAACATAAATGAATGGGAAAGTAATTAAAGCAACAGCCACATCAGGGTGGATTAGAGGGTAGGAAGGCAAGGGAAACACAAAGGACAATAATAATTATTTATAATTAAAAAAAAAATCCAAAGGAAACCAAAAGCAAAAAAGAGAAATGGAATTTTTGTAAGTTCCAAGGATTTAAAAGTAGTAAAAAGCTTTTAAAGTTATCTGTGTTCTTTCAAAAGAATGAAAGAAAGAAAAAGAAAGAAAAGGCATGGGGGAAGCAATTTATTAAATACAAAAGAAATAAAATATTTGTAGGAGAGAGGCGAGGTAGGATGTATTTGCAAAGCATGTTATCAAAAACTGAATAGCAGGGGAAAAAACTTAAAAGAGAAAAGATTTGAAGTTGAAAAGGAAAGTGATAAATTGGGGAAAATAGGGACAGGATTTAGGAAATGACAGGAAGTGGGAGAGAGGATTTAACAGGAAAGATGAGGGAAATCTGGACTCATTAGTAACAGCCAAACTCTTGAAGGAGCTTCTAGTCTAGAGAGTTGATGTCCTGTACCTGAAATACCTTTGATCATAAATCTTCTGTTCATGTTGCTTACATGCTAATGATAAGATCATGCATTATTTTCATGGCATACACACTACTTCAATCCAACATAAAGCACCACCACAGATTTCCTAAAAGGCAATGAAGTCCATGAAGGAAAAACAGTTCTGTTATATAGTTTGTCTTTGCTAAATAAATGGAGTAGTATTGTAATAGCAACATTATTGCTGATCAGGGAGCATAGCTCTGGGTAATCTGGACCATGGCTAGCTGTCAAAACACTTGTGGTGCATTTAGGGACCAATACCAAGAGCCATTATTTTAACTTTCACTTCATAAAGACTCTCATCAAGAGTGTATGTGAAATAAATCAATAGCCTATTCATGGTAAAGCCTTTGGGTAAGCCATGTTCTCAGAAGATCTTGAGCAATGTGGGCCTCTTTCACATAATAGAGCCCAGAGGTCAGAGCCAACTAACAATCCATCTTCAGTAGCAATTCCGTTAACTGCATTTTGATGTATAAAGTTTTTTCCAAATAAGATAAATTTCTATCCAGCTCTTCACTGTATCCCTGAAAATAAGGTATATTGCAAGAAACACCAATTCCCAGAAATGTTCAAGGCTGAGACTATTAGACTTATGGATCTCAACATTATTAATACATATGTAGCAATTATTTGACTGGAGTTTTCAAAGTAAGGGTTGTGTGTGCTTTCAAGATTTGTGTGTTACATTTGTAGCTACTCTAATTCCCCATCCTTTATGCATCAATAACTTGATTTCACAGAGGTCATTCAAGATGTTTACTTGATATTTTCTCCTACTGTATGTATTTTGTTAATATAAATGAACCCAAAAATTAAATATGCACTCTAAGCAAGATACATTTTACAATTAGAATAATCCACAACTAGCTTTCTCTCTTGACATCTTTTATGTGAAACAATCTTTCATCAACAAATTCCAAGACTTTGAACTAAATAAGTAGGCCTGACAACAGATTCTCATACTGTAGCACCTGCCATGGTTTTAGAAGCATAGACTTCTAAAGGAGCCTTCTACAGGAGGCTTGACCCGAATAATTTGTTGGCATGATAGATGCCCTGCTTCAATGTGGAAAATCTTCTCAGTTATCCTTTTCATTGTATCCACAGAGTTGATGGTATGATCAGATCAATTTCTGCAAGAATCTTTAATATTCTGCGACAAGACATTGGAAGACACTGAAAAGCCACACTGTGTTAAACCATCTTGTACAGCTTGGGTCATCATTCCAAATAAGCCTTAACCTCAATATTATTTAGTATTTTATACTAAATAAATAAATATCAGTGCTAGGTGCCTCCTGAAGCCTTACACAATGACTTGATCGAAGGTGCTTTTGGCTGATGTCTGAAAACAGAGAGCAAATATTATTTAGTGATGATACAAATATAAAAAAGGCCTCTTGTACTTGGCTAGATTGTGCCAAAAGTATGGGCTTTAGTCTAAGATGAAATATGTTGTCTGTAGAAAAGAATGTTTCTTCAGACATTGGGCCCGAAGTAAAAACTCTGATATATGCATCTGTTTTTATGCATGAAGAAGTCATCTATAGATTCACATACAGGCAACACCATGTTTCAGGTAAAAACTGCTGCTGATCCTGATCTTTCATAGAATCCTGGCAGTGATGGCAATGAGTTGCCCAAATACTACTCATCAAACATATAAACATATAAAAATATCTGTCAAGACAATAGGAGTTTAGTAGCTAGTATTTCTATTTCTACTAGTATTCTGGTATAGGCACATAAGAAAGCTCAGATAAGTTATTTTTCTCCTACAGCCAACACCTGGTGAGTTTGGTTGGGCTGAAGAAAATGACTGGTCTTTAATTAGCCAGTGAGCTTCATGGCTGAACAAGGTCTAGAATCTGGATCACAACACTCCAGCCATTTAAGTATTAATCACACTGGCCTATACCGGTATTTACTGCCATATTTTAGACAGTTTGGGGATATACATCTACAGAATTTTAAAAGGATGTTCAAGGGTATAAAAAAGGCAAATCAGTACAGTTACCTTATTTTTTAATCTAGCCTGAGTTATATGTGTATAATGTATAGGTGCCCTGATGATTGCTTATGTACTATCAGGCTTGTGTTGACTCATAGCAATCACATAAAATAGAATTTTGCTAGGTGGATCTGTCCCCAACTTTGTCCTTTAGATTTTCCAATTGTGAATTAGTTGCCACTGCAGTTCAGTCCATCCACCTTGCTTATTGGTCTTTCCTTCTACCTTTTCTCAGCATTATAGACTTTTCTAGAGAGCTAGGTCTTCATATCATGCATGCACTGTGAAACTTTGAACCTGCTCATTGGTATTTCAAGTGAGAACTTTAGGAAAATTTGCACAATGGTACTTTTATTTATTTGCTTGGATATCCATGATATTCTCAGAACTTTCCTTCAATATCACAGTTGAAAAGAATCAATATTCTTTTTATCTTGCTTTTTTAAAGTACAACTCTCACTTGCATAGAGCACCACAGGGAAAACTTATTGCCTCTATGATTATACAGTAATTGGTGTAGATATAGAGACATCCCTATACCTACATAGCTTTTCCAAGGCCTTCATTGTTACTCTACCAACTGCTAGTCTGCAGCACATTCCTGCTGATAATTGACATTGAAATATAGAAGCTACCCACCATTTCAGTATCTTCTTTTTTAATTCCATGCTGGTTGCTGTGTCTGTTGTCCTTAGTATGATGTACTTCCGATTTAATTTTAGTCCCATTTTTCCCATTATGCTCCTCGACTTTCATTACTAGGTTTTGAAGATAATTTATATTTTCAGCTATAGTGTAGTGTTAGCAGCAGGGATTATTGATGTTCTTTCTTTCAATTTAAAAGCACATTCACCTTTCAATTAAGCTTCCCTCTGTATATATTATTCCACATATAAGTTGGATAAGTAAGGGAGAGTATACAAGCCTTCTCCTTTGTTAACCAAGAGCCATGCTATGTTTTGTCCTTGCTGTGGTCTACTAAGCTATGTATAAGTTTCACATGGGGACAATGTGATATTTTAGGATTTCAATTTTTCTGAGCATGTTCCAGAGCTTGACAAAACTGACATAATCCAAGGTCCTTTTATAATAAGTGAAGCTTCTTTTTTGGCTTTCTCAATTATCCAGCATGCATCAGTAATAATGCCTCATGTTTCTTGGCCTTTTCTAAAGCTAAATTGAATGTCTGGCATTAACCTTTCTATGCACGGCTGTAATGTGCATTATATGATCCTAGGTATTAGTTTGCTAACATATGAAATTAAGTATATAGTGTTATATGATAAGTCTCCTTTTTTACTGGTATGCAAACTGACGCAGTTGGCCACTACGTTGTTCTCTAGATTTGTTGGCGTACTTGGTTATAACCTTTACTGATGCTTCTTCTGTTGTTATCGTATTTATGTAGGCATAACATCAATTCCTGTAGCCATCTAGCTTGATAAAGACCAGAGAGATCAGTTAGCTGATCTGACTTCACTGTCTAATACTAGTAGTTCTTGTAAATAAAAAATATTTTCTAATATTTTCTATCTGGGATGTTAACACCTTGGCTGTACAATATTTCAGTATACAGTACTTCTTCCATCTTTGTTTTATCTTCTTTGAATCAGTTTCTCTTTGTCTCTCAACATTATTTAGCATGTCAGTTTGAGGTTGGAACTTTTTCTGAGTTTCAGTGGTCTTGGAAGATCTTCCTTTTTCTATGTCTGTTTCCATCTTTAGAGTCTTTACAGTTGCTATTGTAATACTGTTTGTTATCTCTTTTAACATCTTTCTGAAATTTTTGGTTAAGTTTCTTCCTGAGAATATTCTTGTCTTTGACTTGTGCTGTCTTCATAGTAATTTCCACTTTGCTCTGACATCCAGTTTGCTTTCTTCTGTTCCTGAACTTTTGCAGTCTCTTTTCAGATTCATCCTCAACAGTTTCTTTAAATTCATTCCTAATTAATGAGATTCTATATTTCAGAGAATAATTTATGGTGATGCCTTAAGAAATTGTGAGTATATGCACAATATCACAATGTGGAAGCTGGTTGGCTTCTACCACTTTAGCTTAACTTGGAACAGTTATTTATTTAGCAAATTTATATAGCCAACCATCAACTCATCAGCTTTCTCTTTTGCATCAGTGGTTGGAGCATCCACTTGAATAACTGCCATATTAAAAGGTTGACTAATTGATACTATTTGATCAATACTTGGTATGGCTAAGGATTGTTCTTGCTATACCCTTCCTAACTATGAAAATAATGCCATTTCTTCTTTGTCTTAAATATCTTGAAATTATAAACAGTGAGATCTTTTAAGAGGAATTTTCAAATCTATTCTATCCCATCTCAATAATCTGATGACTATGATGTCAAATGTTGATTCATTTCATCTTTTCATTTTGTTGAACTTTCTCATAGTCATGCTCCTGGTATTTCCTGTTGTCATTATAATTCTTTCTTTGCAGCTTCAGATATTGTTTTCTTTTCTGGCAATATCAACAACTAACTTTCTGAATGCTTTAATTTAGCCATGTCACAAACACTGTTAGTGCTTTGAAAGATCTTCAGCTCTTCCTCACTCCTACTGAATGTCATCTCATCTAAGGAGCTAATAATGTGTCATATATTGTCAATCATTTTATTCTTTCTGTCCATGTGATTTTCTTGGTAAAATACAGGAATGATTTATTATTGTCCTATGCAGTATGAAATGATACATTTGCTATTTAGTGATTTAGTGCAATTTAGTTTTAGAGATTTTAGCAATTTTCTTCTTCCATCATATTCTGTATTGCTGTTGCCCACCATAGATGCCCACTAGCTTTAGCTGGCACCTGGGATGATTTTCACATCTTGGGTGATCCTGTTAAAATCATATCCTCTTGGCATAAACTCCTGGCTTTCTTTAGTTATCCTCCCAGGAATTCCTCTCTTCCAAAGTGAAGCAGCACATCAGGGCTTTGTCAACAAAGTTCATCTAATTAAAAAAATTAACACATTAATAGCTCAGATCATAAATTCCACCATATAGGAAAAGATCTCTTTAAGCCCAGATGAATAGAGAGGATTGCATCAGGAAGGGCATCTGGTGTAAAAACATGCCAAATTTAAACAATGCAAATCATCAATGTTAATTCCATATCGGATTGGTCGAGGCCCAGGTTAACAATGACCGACACCAGTGCTGTTGACCTACAGGGAGCTGGTGGAAATAGGACTACTGTTGGTCAAAGAAGGAGAGGAGGCAGAAGGATTTGTAGACAGAGAAGAGGAAAGGCAGGAGTATAGGTCTGAGAATAGGGACTCTTAATGTTGGCACAATGACAGGGAAAGGTAGAGAGCTGGCAGACATGATAGAGAGAAGGAAGGTAGATATAATGTGTGTGCAGGAGACCAGGTGGAAAGGTAGCAAAGCATGTAGTATTAGAGGGGGATACAAACTATTTTATTATTAAACTGTGTGGATAGGAAGAGGTAGGAATGATCCTGAAGGAGCTCGTGAGGAATGTTTTAGAAGTGAAAAGAGTGTCAGACAGGGTGATCAGTTTGAAATTAGAAATTGTAGGGATAATGTTGAATGTAGTCAGTGGTTATGCTCCACAAGTAGGGTGTGAGTTAGAAGAGAAGGAGAGATTCTGGAGTGAGTTAGATGAAGTGATGGAGAACATTCCCAGAGGGGAGAGAGTGGTGATTGGGGCAGATTTCAATGGGCACGTTGGTGAGGGAAACAAAGACGATGAGGAGGTGATGGGCAGGTTTGATGTTAAAGAAAGCAACCTAGAAGGACAGATGGTGGTAGACTTTGCTAAGAGGATGGAAATGGCTGTAGTTAACACCTATTTCCAGAAGAGGGAGGAACATAGAGTTACATAAAAGAGTGGAGGTAGGAGTACGCGGGTAGACTACATTCTATATAGATGAGGCAATCTGAGAGAGATTAGTGACTGCAAAGTGGTAGTAGGAGAGAGTGTAGCCAGACAGCATTGGATGGTGGTATGTACGATGACTCTGACGTTCAGGACGAAGAGGAGAGGAAAGATAGAGAAGAAGACCAAGTGGTGGAAGTTGCAAAAGGATGAATGCTGTGAGGAATTCAGAGAGAAGTTGATACAGGCTTTGGGTTGTCAGGAAAAACTTCCAGATGACCGGGAAACTACAGCAGAAGTGATCAGGAAGACAGGTAGGATGGTGCTAGGTGTGTCAAATGGAAGGAGGAAAGAAGATAAGGAAATGTGGTGGTGGAACAAGGAAGTACAGGACAGCATCCAGAAGAGAAGGCTAGCTAAAAAGAAGTGGGACGTAGAAAGGACTAGACAGTAGACAGGATTACAAAAAATTGCAGCAGAGTGAAGAGAGAGGTGGCAATGGCCAAACAGAAAGCATATGATGAGTTATATGCCAGGTTAGATATGAGGGAAGGTGAGAAGGACTTGTACAGATCAGTGAGACAGAGATAGAGATGGGAAGGATATGCAACAGATAAGGGTGATTAAAGACAGAAATAGAAAGGTGCTGAATGAGAGTGTGCAGAGAAGATGGAAGGAGTATTTTGAGGAACTGTTGAATGAGGAAAATGAGAGGGAAAGAAAAGGGGAAGAGGTGAATATTGTAGAACAGGAAGTAGCAAAGATTAGAAAGAATGAGGTGAGGAAGGCTCTGAGGAGAATAAAAAGTGGAAAGGCTGTTAGTCCGGATGACATACCTGTGGAGATGTGGAAGTGTCTAGGAGAGTGGAGTTCCTATCTAGTTTGTTCAACAGGATTTTAGAGAGTGAGAAGATATCTGAGGAATGGAGGAAAAATGTACTAGTGCTGATCTTTAAGAACAAGGGTGATGTGCAGAGTTGTAGCAACTATAGAGGTATAAAGTTGATGAGCCACACAGTGAAGCTATGGGAAAGAGTAGTGGAAGCTAGGCTAAGAAAGGAAGTTGATATCTGTGAGTAGCAGTATGGCTTCATACCCAGAAAGAACACTACTGATGCAATTTTTGCCCTGAGAATGTTAATGAAGAAGTATAGAGATGATCCAAAGGAGCTGCATTGTATCTTTGTGGATTTAGAGAAAGCGTAAGACAGAGTGCTGAGGAAGGAGCTATGGTACTATATGAGGATGTCAGGAGTGACAGAGAAGTATGTCAGAGTAGTCCAGGATATGTATCAGAGAAGTGTGACAGTAGTGAGATGTGCTGTAGGTCAGACAGAGGAGTTCAAGGTGCAGGTGAGGCTACATCAAGGATAGGCTCTGAGTTCCTTGTTGTTTGCTATGGTGATGGACAGGTTGACAGACGAGGTCAGACAGGAATCCCCGTGGACAATGACATTGTGGATGACATTGTGATCTGTGGTGAGAGCAGAGAGCAGTGGAGGAACACCTGGAAAGGTGGAGGTATGTCCTGGAAAGAAGAGGAATGAAAGTAAGTCATAGTAAGACAGAATACATGTGTGTAAACGAGAAGGAGGGAAGTGGAACAGTGGGGGTACAGGGGGCTGAGGTCAAGAAGGTGCAGGAGCTTAAGTATTTGGAGTCAACAGTCCAGTGCTACGGGGAGTGTGGAAAAGAGATGAAGAGGCGAGTGTAGGTGGGTTGGAATGGATGGAGAAAAGTGTCAGAGAGTGTTGTGTGACAGAAGAATGTCAGCAAGAATCAAAGGAAAGGTGTACAAGACAGTAATGAGACCAGTTATGCTGTATGGGTTAGAGACTGTAGCAGTGAGAAAAAGACAAGAGGCAGAGATGGAGGTAGCAGAGATGAGGATGTTGAGGTTCTCTTTAGGAGTGACCAGGATTAACAGTGTTTTGTTCGGACAATAAGTGGGACTCAGCTCGGCTTTAGTAAAATCCGCTCTTTATTGTGTACAAGCGATCAGAACAAGAACAAAGAAAAGCGGCACTTTGACTTCTATTTATAATATTTACAGTTGCGCGTCTTCAACCAGAGAGCAGGGTTTTCCCGCTCTCTGATTAGCCGCACCCGATTCGCTGTTCGCTCTAACCATATTTGAATACAGAACACCCCTCCCTTCCCAGAAGGAGCCTACCAATCAATTATCACGTAGTCATGCAGGTACTCAGGGCATTACCTTGCCCTAGTGGACCTGCGCAATTCACTTGGAGGCTCGGCAGCGACCTGTAAGGGTGGGTCTGCTGCCGGCTCTGGCCCGGCCCCCAGAATGTTCGGGAGACTTTCCCAGGGCACGGCTGGGCCCAACGCAGAGGAACCATCAGTGGAGCCATCGGAGCATTCAGCTAAGTCTTCACTTTCAGGGTTTTGGACGGGAATTTTGAATTCGATTTGTTCCTCCGCTTGCTCTACTCTGTTCCTTACTTGGTCCCAGTGCCATCTCCAAATTTGCCCATCTGGGACCTGTAGCCGATAGGAACGGGGTCCTGTGACTGCAGTTATTTCACCCGGTAACCAGAGGGCGCCCTCACCGTAGTTTCTGGCATAGACCTTATCCCCATCTCTAAACTTTTTCCTAATACTGTTGTCCTCACTAACGTTTTCCTGACTATACTCAGGATGAATTCTAATTTGCTGTGTAGTCGCCGTCCCATAAGCAGCTCGGCTGGGCTCTTTCCCGTTGTTGTGTTGGGCGTGATATGTTGGGTTAGCAGAAACTCATCAATTCTGTCCTGCCATCCCCCCCCCCCATTCATACGCGTTAAAGTGTTCTTTGCCAACTTTATGAAAATTTCCGCTTGCCCATTGCTGGCCACGTGATGAGGAGCGACCAAGGCGTGTCAGATGCCCAGGTCTGCTAAAAACAACTGGAAAGCATTGTTGGTAAACTGGGGCCCGTTGTCAGAGACCAATACATCCGGTAACCCATGTGTAGCAAATACCCTTCTGAGTGCCCTCGTAGTAGATTCTGCAGTGGTTGATTTCATCCTATCAGATTTTATGGGGGTTACTATGGGGGGTCTCCCAAACTGCATGCTCCACTGGTTCTAGTATTCCCTGCCTTAATAGTTTGTCAATTTGCTCGTCCACTTTTTCCCTAAGTGCAAACGGGACTCTTCTATGCTTAAGTCTAATTAGGGCCACCTGGGGATCTAAATTGAATGATATTGGTTTGCAATTATACTTGCCCAACCCGTCAGCGAAAAGGTCCTCAAACTCCGTTATAAGATCCTGTAATTCGCCCTCTGGTGTTGCTGAGCTAATTTGGTTTACACCTTCGATGTGCAGTCCCAGGGCTTGGAACCACTCCAGCCCCAAAAGACTGGGAAGGTTGTTTTCCACCACAGTTAGCTCCAGGAAACCTCGGAATGCCTTGAATTTAACTGGAACAGTCTTTCTTCCCAATACTGGAATTCTCTTGCCTTGGTAGTCACTGATGACTGATTTTTGTGGTCTGAGTTGATTTTTCCGAATTCGTGGCATTAGCTTCTTCAGTTTGTCCCAAGCAATAATGGTCAGTGTAGATCCGGTGTCCACCTCCATCTGGCAGGGTCGGTCTGCGATGATGATATCAATTTTGATTTTCTGAGCGCCCTTCTTCCGATTTAAACAAACTCTGATGTTGTTGGTTTGCTGCCTGTCTTGGTAGTTGTTTTTCTTCCTGAATGATCCCCCCTCGGCTCCCCTGCTTCGTGGGAGGGGCAAGTCAGGTAACATGGCCGGCAAGCTAGCGCGACAAACTCGCGCCAAATGTCCTTTCTTGCCACATCTTCTGCAATCGACCCCTTTAAATCTACAGTCCTCACGGGGGTGTCATCCTCCTCAACTCGAACAGTTTCCTCCCCATCGTTTTGTTTGGTGGTTGTTTTGATAGTGGATCCCTTCGTCCGTGGTCAGCTCGCTCTCGCTACCGTCACTGAGTTGATTTATGTTTTCCGTTTTTTTTTATTCGGCGGGCTATCATTCTGGGCTGCTTTCGGTGGCTGCTTGATTGAAGCCGCTGCTCTTTTTGCACATTCCGCAGCCCTCGCGATTCCCACGGCCACCTTCCAGGTTAATTCTGGTTTGGCCAAGAGTTTCTGTTGGAGGGAGAGGTCCCTTACCCCACACACTAACCGATCTGTTAGTCGATCCTCCAAATCGGTGAACTCACACTTCTCGGCGGCCATTCTCAGTTCGGCTATGTACTCGTTGTCCCTCTGATTCCTTTTATTGAACTTATGCCGGAGGACCATTCGAGATGGAGCCGGTTCAAAATGCTCCTTTAAGATTTTCTGCAATTCGGACCAGGGCATGTTTTCCACCGATTGTGGAGCCAAGCCACTAGACCTTTTGCCAGGCGAAGTGTTCGCGGGCCGCAATACCCGATCAGCAAGGCTCTTTTCTTGTCATCATTCGCTCTTTCCAAATCATTAGCTACGAGATAGCTTCTGAAGCGAATCATGAATGCTTCCCATTCTTCATTGTCTGGGTCGAATGGCGCTGGCGGAGTGTGCGTTGGCATCTCTGGGAACTTGTTGAGGCTTTAGCTTGTATTATCCGGCTTTTCCAAATCCCACCTTCATCGCCAGTGTTTTGTTCGGACAATAAGTGGGACTCAGCTCAGCTTTAGTAAAATCCGCTCTTTATTGTGTACAAGCGATCAGAACAAGAACAAAGAAAAGTGGCACTTTGACTTCTATTTATAATATTTACAGTCGCACGTCTTCAACCAATCAGAGAGCAGGGTTTTCCCGCTCTCTGATTAGCTGCGCCCGATTCGCTGTTCGCTCTAACCATATTTGAATACAGAACTGACAGAATTAGGAATGAGCACATCAGAGGGACAGCTCAGGTCGGCTGTTTTGGGGACAAGGTCAGACAGGCCAGATTGAGATGGTTTGGACATATGCAGAGGAGGGAGAGTGGTTATATTGTAGAAGGATGTTGGAGATGGAGCTGCCAGGCAAGAGATCAAGAGGAAGGCTAAAGAGGAGATATATGGATGTGCTAAAAGAGGACATGAAGTTAATTGGGGCAAGAATAGAGGATACCGAGCATAGAGTTGGTTGGAAAAAGATGATTCGCTGTGGCAACCCCTAATGGGAACAGCTGAAAGAAGAAGAAGATGCAAGCATTCCTAGAGCCATAAATAATTTATGTAACAAGGAATGCCTTTTCTACTTTCAGCACATTCATCAGATATAACCATTCCTTTACTTTCAATGAGCCTTTGGAAAGAGTGTTTTTTTAGAACATGTTTTTTTTCCATTTAATGTGATCTCTTGCTTACACAGTACTAAGAAATCCAAATTAAGGAAACCAAAAAAGAATCAATGCAGGGAAAATAGTTATTTCTATTCATCTTTCTCACACACAACCCCCACCCAGTATCTACTTCTGTCAAATTAGTGTATGGAGCAGCATAGGATCTTTTATGATTCAGTTCTATAAATTCTAGAAAGAAAAATAGCTGATAACAATATTATTACTCAGCCATATACTGTCTTTCCCTAAGAAGTTTGAAGCAGCATACATACTTTTTCCTTCTCCAATATTAAATTAAAACAATGATCAAGTAATGCTGAGAGAGAGACCTTAGCTTAAGTTACACACACACACAACTTCTGTAGACTATTTGATTTTCAAGGCTTGTAGTGTCTATGAACCATAACCTCAGCAGAAGGTAGCAAAATCCTGGTGGCCAATAAGTCCTACACAGCCTCTTGTGAAATAAAATAATCTTTGCTTTTGCTCCATTTTATTTATTTATTACTATAGATTTCTACCGTATTTCACAGTAGTAGTCATAGAGTTCAATGTCACCAGCATACTTATGTTACCCCACTTCAAATGCTAATTAGTCTCCTGCCACAAAGCCAATCACAATTTGTCTGATTTAATCAGCCAGGGGAAGTATGGGCTGAGCAGACAAGTGGTAGTTCTTTTTTTCACATTCTTTTTTACATGTTTCAAGATCTAGAAGAAACAGACCATATGAACCTGATATATTACCATGAGTACCTCGCTATGAATTGCAAAATTGAAGTGATCTAAGTTAACTTTGAAAAAACAATGGAAATTGCTCACAGCGTCTCTCTAAAACTGAAAATTGCAATACTGGCTGAGGATAGTTATAATTTGTTCTACAATTGTTGATGTGAATCTAGAAAGATTGCTATTTTAAAGGTAACCCAAACTGATTTTCTCAGTTAGTGGAGTCAATTGTAGTGTATTTGTTTATTTGGTAAAATTAGGCAAGGGAATCTCACTGATTCCTTCTGTTCTTTTCCAGGGCCAATCATGTTTTTTGTTGTTCCAAAAATAAAACCAATTCTGAGCAAAAATTAAATACATAGACCCACAGTTTGAATAATTCGCAAGCCATCTCCTAAATGTAACAAATGCCTAAATGCTTACCCTTGGAGATACAGGCCACTTGGATAGTCATTTGACAGTTGGGATATCATAAGCTCTATTTTACAATACTCCAAATGTCATTTTATGAATTCATTTTAAAACAGCAAGCTTATGATATCCTGCTGTAAAAAAAAATAACATGGGCAAAATACACAAATAATGAAAACTATTAATGTACCTAGGAAAATTAACTAGGAGTATAAATTAATTGAATATTTTTAGTTTAAGAAAAGCAAAAATAGAAAACAAAAATAAATACTATATCTGAAGGATATAAATCTGTAGGCTGAAGAAGCACAAAGATGATCCAAGTTCATATCTATCCAGAATTGTAAACTATGATGATTGGTAAATGGAAATCCAGTGCTGGTTAAGAAGAAAGTCAAAATAATTGTCTTGCTCTCATTTTATGTATAGAAATTAAGTAAACTGACATATTGTTTAATTTTAAAACTGGCAATGGAATTGGGATCTGCAAGTGAACCTAAGGAGTGCAGGCAGCCAAGCAGTGTATCTTACAGAGATGTTATATGCCAATGCCTCGTTATCTATTTCTATCTAGATAATTTAACAGATTAAAAGAGTTGGAAGGATCCTTGTAGGTCATCTAGTCCAATCCCCCGCCCAAGCAGGGCATCCTACACAATTTCTGACAGATGGCAATCCAGTCTCTTCTTGAAAGCTTCCAGTGATGAAGCTCTCACAATTTCTGAAGGCAAGCTGTTCCATTGGTTGATTGCTCTCACAGTCAGAACATTTCTCATTTCCAGATTGAATCTCTCCTTGTTCAGTTTCCATCCATTATTCCTTGTGTGGCTTTCAGGTGCTTTGGAAAATAACTTGACCCACTTTCTGTGGTAGGTCCCTCAAATATTGGAACACTGCTATCATGTCTCCCCTGGTCCTTCTCTTCACTAGATTAGCCATGCCCAGTTTCTGCAACCGTTTATCATATGTTTTAGCCTCCAGTCCTCTGATAATCTTGGTTGATTTTCTCTGTACTCTTTCTAGAGTCTCAACATCTTTTTTATAATGAGGTAACCAAAACTGGATGCAGTATTTCAATTTCAATCCTTTATTGTCAATGCACAACATATGTGCAGGGAAATTGAGTGAAATTCTAGGTGTGGTCTTACTAAGGCCTTATAGATTGGTATTAGTGCGCTTGATCTTGATTGTATCCCTCTGTTAATCCAATTTAGGATTGCATTGGCTTTTTTGGTTGCCACTGCACACTACTGGCTCATATTTAATTGGTTGTCCATTAAGACTCCAAGATCTCTCTCACAGTTACTGATATTAAGCCTGGTTTTACTCAGTCTATATGTGCACTTTTGGTTTTTCTTGCCTAAGTATAAGACTTTACTTTTCCCTACATTGAATTTCATTTTGTTAGATAGGGCCCAATCTCTGCTTCTATTACTGAGTAAATAGCATACATTTATCTTACAGTAAAGCTGGCCTATTTTCATATCCTGAAAATATACTCTGAGTATCAGATGCTGCAGAGGAGAACTGTCAGAGATAGTTAAATTGCAAAAAGTAGCTATGGTCTTTCAGAAACAACTGGTTGGCTGAAAACTAGATACTTAATCCTGAAAGACAATTTTCACACTGACCCATGGTTGTAAAACAATGCAGACTAATCATCATTAGCATGTTTACACAAATAGATGGCTAACTGGAGTTTGACACTCTTGAAGCAAATAGACATTTCTGAATACTAAAGGCACTTCTTTTAGCCCTTAGAAGCATAATATGGAATGGAAAGCCATACCAACCTGCCTATGAGGCACATGTTCTCGGCCTTCACTGGGTGAACGGGACCATCGTCGATCTCTGGATCGAGGCCGGCTATATTCATGCCTCTCTTGTGAATATCGCTCCTTGTCAGAAGATGTGTGATGGTGATGCTGGTGGTGGTGATGGTGGTGATGCTTCCGATCCTTAGGTCTGCCTCGCTCTTGATCCCTTTCTTTGGGAGGTAGGTCAGCTGACTGTGTAGTCAGACTGAGGTCTGTACCCAGACCTGCCAGTGAGAAAAACAAGACCATTTAAAATCCAACGCATTTGTTCTAAATGAGTGATATGGAAGATATTGTTCTGACCCGGCTCCTGAACACGACAAACCCTCTGTAGTTAAATCAGTGATTCCTTTATTAGGAGCACCAGCAGCCCTGCCAAAAAGTCTCTCTCTCTTACAGCAGGCTAACAAGTCTGTCCAGCAGGGAGATTAATAGTTGCCTGCCACACCTATTCATCTCCGCTCCCTGCCTTTTATCCCCAGAGCTAGGGTGGGGCTTTGCTAGCAGCAGTGGATCTTCTGTCCCAAGGATTGGCCCATAGATTTCTACTGCTCTCCTTTGCCTTCTGCGCATCCACACATCAGGCACTGGACCCAGCTGTTCCTCCTCTTCCTCATCAGCCATCTCCAGTCCTGGAGACTGTTGATTCTCCATCTGAAGGGCTGATGGATGGCCCAGTCTCCATCTCTGTCTCTATCTCTGACAGTTCCATTCCCTCTTCCCCCTCGGAGCTCTCAGGTTGCCTTGATGCTGGCCCTGACTCTCATGCCACCTCTTCATCTGATTTGGCTGCTGGAAGGGCCAGCGGCCAAGAGGCCACAACAGATATTAAGATGACCTGTTAATGCTCTGCATAACAGACCAGCATAAAAAAAGGACAAAGGCATGACAAAACACTAAAAACATTGAAAGCACATTTTACTTGGCTTGGGTAGCCAAACAGGTGTTCATTAGATACTTTGATTTCCAAGACCTAAGACTCCAAAGTATATATTACATTCTACAGACTAAATTGCTTTTCTGGGCTCTCTTCTCCCACATGAGCATTTAGATCAAACAAAACTGACCAAGGACAATAATTTAATAAATTGGTATAATGTCTGAACTTGGCCCTCCATGCAGCAAAATTAGGATTGTTTTTCAGTGAACTCTCAATTCAGATGCCTCAGATGCTTAGCTGATGAAATATTTGAAAGATGTTTGTAAGCTGTATGAGTGGCTAACTGGCTAACTTCACACAGAGACTTAATACTAAACTGGGATTAACAAAACATACTGTATCTCTGTTCACATATTTATTTATATTATTGGGAGTACCTGACCCCCAGGAACTCTTAGTTTACATCTCTAACAATAGGAAACAGAAAAAAAAGTATGTCTTATGCAGTGTCCAAACAAATAAGACTATATTGTAGTTCAGCACAGTGGCCTGATTCACACATTGTCAAATAATGTTTGGGTTCTAAAAAACTTCCCTTCTCTCAATTTTAACCATTTTAGTGGTTTCACAGTATTATGTGACCCGAGCTCTAAGTCAGTGTTTGGAGAAGACTAGCTTTCCCTCCCAGATAAAGGAATGCAGATAACAGTTTATTTAACAACCGTCTGGAACTCTGACAGCCTCAGAAAAGATGCTTTATGGCAGTGGTGGAATTCACATTTTTTTACTACCGGTTCTGTGGGCATGGCTTGGAGGGCGTGGCTGGGGGAGCAGTTTCTGTAAGTGGGGCAATAAAGTTTAGGCTAGAAACAACACCAGAATGTTTTTTCCTGCCTTCCTTACATCCATATAGATGTAAAGTAGAAAAAAACAAAAAGAGATTTCTTCTAACAACCGGTTCTCCAAATTGCTTAGAAAATTTACTACCAATTCCAGCGAACCTGCTAGAACCTACTGAATTTCACCTCTGCTTTATGGCCCATAAAACACTTCTGGCCATTGTAAAACATTACACCATCACTTCTGCAGTCATGTGATTGTGATTTGGTGCTTGGCAACCTGTTCGCCAGTTGCCAAGTGCCCTGCTTTCATGTGATTGTCATTTATAAACTTCTCTGCCAGAAAGTCAATGGAGAAGCTAGCAGAAGAAGTTGCAAACTGGCTTCCTATCAAGAGGGACTCCCTCTCATCTCTGGGGTTGTCTGAAAAAGTTGTCTGCTGAAGGAAGTTGAATTCCTTCAGCGGGGTGCACAAATGGACCTGAAATCCTTAAGATTTCAGCTCCATTCAAACATCCTGCCAAAGGAGTTCTCTTCTGTGCAAAGAGGATAGTTAAGCTCCTTTGGCAGGATGCAAAACCAAAGCTGAAATCTTGTACCCCACCAAAGCAGTTATTTGTGCATGGAGAGGAACTGAAATCATTTGGCAGGCAGCTTTTTTGGGCAGCCCCAAGATGAGAGGGAGCTGAAAGTGGATAGGAGAAGCAGTGTAGTAGGTAAGGAGTGCAGAGTGGGTAGGTGAGTGGGCTGGGATGTCTGACACAGGCTGTGTGTTGAGTGTCTCTTCACTTAAGGGCTGTCAATGAAGATTTTCAGCTCCTGAGCAGCACCTCCTAGGGTCTCCCACAACCTTGTGGCACACCATGCTCCTTACATGAGACTTTGTTTGCTTAACAACCAGTGAGATTGCTTATCAACCAAAACTGATAGTACCGGATTAAGCGAATCAATCACATGGACATTTCATTTAAATGTTGTTTTACTCAATGACTAAGATTCCTATCTCAATTGTGGTTTTAAGTCAAGGACTACCTGTGAAGACTCTTCAGGAATCGTTTCTGTCACTGAACATTCAGACATGTTAGATGGAGTTAGTTAACAAGAGAAAGGAAGCTTATATATTCAAAACAAAGAATTATTCTCAAGTATTTTTTTCTTTCTCAAATTATCATTAACCATCATAAGCCTTTCTTAGAAAATAAAAACTATGGGAGGCTGACACCCAGTACTTTCTTTGAAATTATGTCCACCTCAGATGAGAGGAGAAATAACTTCCTGGAATGCCACAGCCTTCCCATTTCTGTCCCCAGGATAGACTTCTGTTTGTCTTGAATTGTTTTTACCTGTGTCCACATCAGTGTATCGACTCAGTGAACGTTCTGATGTACGGTGGGTCCGCTCCCGTCGGCGGTGATGTCGTTGGCCATCCTCTGGGATTACTCTTTCTAGAGTGTAATCATCCAACCGTGTACCTTTGGAGCGTGAGTGGCCCAACATGGAGGCAGAGCGTTTCATGGGACTTGTATCAGCAATGGTCTGGAGAGAGATAGAAACCCAGTATAACAACATTAGGGGAGCTTTACAAGAAAACAAAAGCCAATAGATTTTGCGAAGTGTGGGATAAAGTCACAGAAACAGGCTAATATTCAACTAAATATACTCCAGCCAGAGAAATAGAACTATATCCCATCAGACTGGTTATCCAGTGCATCTTTCTATAATATTTAAAAAACTATGGGATATATAAAACTGTTGATTTATATACCAGGCTCCCGTCATTTATTCTATGCCTAAATTATGGATTAGGCCATGTTGTTACATCCAACTGAGACTCCCTCCTTTTCCAATGAACACGAATACATTATGAATGTAGCTAAGAAGAACACAGCTGCCATATGCACTCCTCTCTTGAATGAGCTAGAAGGCATATTTTGTATGAGCAAACAACTCAGTAGAAGCTTTCTTGGTTATCGATGCCCTTAACTAGAGATGAAAGCATTAATTACTTTCTCTGGTCAATGTCATGAAAAAACTTTGGCCAAAGGAAATACATATGACACGACACCTATCACACGAGAAAGAAAAATTATTCACATCCTCAGATTAAACAAATTAAATAGTAATCCATATACTCCATAAACTAGTTCAAGCTTCCACAGATAGAAATGTTGGGGGAAGAGTAGCAATGAAATGAACTTTGTACCAATGCAACTGAAGCTCTGTCTCTTTTATACATGTGTTGTTTGCTTTGTGATGCTGCAATGTTTCATCACTGAAACCATCAGATTCTCTGATGCCTCTGACCATAGATTGTCCTTCTTTTGCTCTCTACGTGTTTTTCTTTGCCTCTATAATTTCTTTGTGTCATATTTATTTATTTTACTTTATTTATTTGATTTATATACCGCCCCCTCTCCCAAAGGACTCGGGGC
>JAEANM010005995.1:0-19006 GCA_017656035.1 Myanophis thanlyinensis
TATAATTTTATTTTTTTCCAGGCACGGCGTGCACTTTGTGAAGCTGGACTGATCCAAGGACAGAAAAGACTCAGTGACTGGCCATTCAAAACTCTTGTGAATCCTATGACAGCTTCACCTTATGCTGATTATTATGAACTGGGTTATAATCTGAGATCCAACATATTCCAAGGTAAGCTAGACAGAACTCCATGCTTTCTGTTTTAGTCTTATAGGTAATCCTTGATTTATGACCACAACTGGGACCAGAATTCCCACTGTAAGTCATTTCAGTCATAAATTGAGTCAGAACCCATTTTAGGACAATTTTTATGGTAGCTGTAAAGAAAACCACATGGTTATTAAACAAATCAGGTGATCACTAAGCAAATCCAACTTTCCCAATGGGTGTCTTTTGCTGGAAATTGGCAAAAAGGTTGCAGTTCATTATTATGTGACTGCAAGATACATTGCAACCAGTTGTAAATGCAAGTTGGTTGCCAAGCACCCAGATTGCAATAACCTGATTGTGGGGATGATGCAACAGTCATATAAGTGTGAGCACACTTTATAAATCACATTTCTGAGGCTGTTGTAGCTTTGAACAGTCATTCAATGAATGGTTGCAGGTTGAGGACTACCTGTAATAATAGCATGATTTGGGACTAGTACTTTCTCCCTTCAGAGGAATCATTTTCACAGATTATGAGTTGTTTTGCTTTTAATTTTTCTGCTTGTAGCATCAAACTGTCATCTTCAAAGTAGTCTGGGAATTAGAAACATGGTGTCCTGCAGGTTTCTGCTTGAGCCAGTCACTATCTCGGTGGCAAGGGGCATTGAGTATTGTTATTCAAAACACTAAAGTTGCCTTTTGGGGTTTTGTTTGTTTGCTTGTTTTGCTTAATATGCAAATGATCATATCAAAAAGTACAATATTTCTACCAACAAAAGATTTGAACCCAATCCCAAATTATAGTCAGTATCAGATATAAAAAAACTATCACTGTTTAAAATTCAAGACAGTATCACTAACTTTTTCCTGTTTGTCTCTGTCGATTCCAGTGATTCAGAGCAAAAATTATTATAGCAGAAGTAAACAATGTCCAAATATTCTTTCTTTAGGAGGACCATTAGAAACTAAAAGCTTAATGAAGGATTCTTATACTCCTGATGTAATAAAGAGAGCAGTGCGGGATCCCAAACGTTGGCATGGAAGGAAGACTGATGATCTAGGTAAGGAAATCTAGGAACTACAAAGGACAACTAGAGGGAGACATGGTTAGCTTCTCTTCTCTTCAACGTTATGAGTAGATTATGTATACATCTTCAGTATTACTATAATCTAAATATTTAGATTTCATCCATTTCCTAGTTTACAAACGATCCTCAGGAACAGATTTAAAGTAATTTATATGAATTTCTGTACCGTAAACCCTTTCAGTGATCCTTACATAATTTCACTATAATGTTTACCAAAGCGGGTTTGCTGTTGTTTTTTCATGGGTGGCTCTTTTCCAGTTTCTCCAAAATGTTAAGGAGGTAGAGCTCAATTTAAAAAAACAAAAACAAAAAACCAACCCAGTCCAGCAACAAATCTAAATTACCATAGGGTATTTTTTTTAAGCATCAAATAATTATGTAGAAAATTCTTGAATGTGTAACTTGTCCAATAACTTTTGATGAGATGATGATGGCGATGATGATGACGATGATGATGATTGTTGCTGCTGTTGTTTTGTATCTCATCAGGGAGATGGTTCCAGAAAAATGCCCTAAATCTTAACCTGCAGAAAGCTTTGGAGCAAAAATATGGGGAAAAGAACAAAGGCAGCAAATCCTAAAAAGGCATAAAGGAGGCATATGAGCCCTTGGTGAAAGTTATCTGCCTCTTTCTCGCAGTGAAATAAATCTCATTGCAGTCTCTGTCCTTCAATGTACTTAATCTATATTGATAACACTACAAATAAGTTCAATTCAGGTGAATAGGCAACATCTGTTTGTTGCACTACTGACACTTTGTAGACACTTGATCACACAATCAGCATATAAAGTTTTCAAAATACAGAAATTACATAACTATTTGCTAATTTCAAGAGGCAACCAAATGTAATGTTCATGGATCCAGTTTAAAAGTTGGTGACTCTTCATTAGTCACGTAATCAGAATGAAAGCTTTGCAGAAATGTTATACAGAAGGTTCTTTTTAATTGAACATGAAAAAAAACATTAAAAGGATTAGATAGTTCTGGGGTGGTTGATATCTTCCTAAATAATCAGTTCAACTGCAGGCTGATATCTGCATAGGGAAGTCCAACCTTTATTGATAGAAGTTGATGTATGAAAACAATGCAATAGTACCCAAAATATTGCCTCTGGACATTTTCCATAGTGAAGCATGTTTTTGAAGGATAAAATTTTTATTAACAAAATTCATTGCACAAGACAATAATTATTGATTTCTTCCCAGCAGGCACTTCCTTTCTAATAAGAGTTTTATCGTTGAAAATAATACAAAAGAAATTCAGTGACTGTTATATATCAAAAGCAAAGTCATATTGTCATATTTGTATCTATGTTATAAAAATTCATATCTGCACTTCCTATATTTTCCATGCAGTAGATTGAATGGCTTTCCCTTTTGGGCAAGAGGCCTAGTTTCCTTCTCTTTCTGACTTTTACAGTGTATATATTTCTAATATCAGTTTGTTTTCTTCTGATTATGTAAAAAAAAAAATCCTTCCCTAGCACAAAAAAGAGTGAGATTATATATTCAAGGGCTAGGGAGTTTTTATTGAGGAGTATGTTTCACATGTCTTGGCAGATCTGGGAGATGACCTGTAGCTTACTGTCAGCAAATTTTGTCTCCAAAGGGGATTTGGAGACTTTTTGAAAGATTTCTGAAGGCTGGTGACCCATAGGTGCTTCTTGGCCCTTACAGTCTTCCTTGGTCTTAGAGCCAGGAAAGAAACAGTATTCACCTTCTTGATATAAGAAAACAGGGCTTCTGCCACCAACATTGAATATAAGAATGTCCTGCTTAGATTCTTCCATGGCAAAAGTTAGTCCATCCTTTGACACAGAACCTGGGGAAACAGAAAAACTCATAAGATAGTCACTAGAATTTTCCTGGGATACTGCTGAGGGGTCAACAATACCTTCATCCATAACTGCAAGGATGGGTTTTGATGTCTTTTGACATAACTCTGAATTTGAGAGATTTTCATTGGGCATGTGTGCAGAAACTGTTGCTGTATTAGCACAAGGAAGCATCCCTTCCTCTGAGGCCAATTCACATAATGGCAATAAACATATCTTTTCTTTGCTTATTGATAGATCTACTGTAGCAATGTAATCTAGTGGCAAATTTTGACAGTGGCTATTTGAGCTAGAAAGACACCCTGTAGTTTTCTCGTTCTTCAACTGTCCATTTGTCTCCTGGATTTGAGATGGTTCTTGTCCTGTAGGAAATGACAGCTTCTTTTCTATCTGCTGATGTACATTAGACAATGAAGTATTTTCCTTTCCCGCTTCTGGCTGTTGCTGAAGAGACAAAGAAGGCTGCAATCCCATAGACTGCAGAGATGATGGTATTTCTTTCAGTTCTGAAGGAGTAACTTTCAAATTCTGCTGAATGGTATGTGCAACAGACTCTGCAGAGGAATATATGTATGGGCCATTAAAATCGAATATCTGTGTATTGGGATTAGTATCAGTCTGGACGGCATTGGCTTTGTTGAGAAGCTCCGTCTTTTTCGTATTCTGAGACCAAACCAACTGTGGTGTTTTCTTTAACCCATCTTCAATAGCTGCTGGGCTGCCAATCAGTAATTCCCTGCAACCGGAAAGAAAGTAACGAAAAGACAATTATCATTTATAAAGAGAACTTCAGAACACATTGAGCTTAGCTGAGAAAGAAATGGCAGATGGGACAATAGAAAATGTCTTTAAGAGAGGGAACTAAATGATATTTTGTATAGGTTCGTCCTTGACTTACAACAGTTTAGTGTCCATTTGAAGTTACAACAGCACTGAAAAAAAGTGGCTTATGATTATTTTTCACACGACCTGTCATGCCCCAGTTGGAGTCGAAAACTGCAGGGGAGGATGAGCTGGAATGGGAGCCAGCAGCGGTAGAGAGGATGGCTCTGTTGGCCTTGGGAGAAACTGGGGAAGGGCAGAGTCGGTCTGGGCAAGGTTGGCCTGAAGTAGTACGGCCTGCAGACAGGGAAAGCTCAGGAGGTGAGCAAGGATTACCCCCTCCTGATCCAAGAAGATGTAGGGAGGAGAGAATGTGTGACCAATGCAGATCGAGCTGGCTACGGGGGAGGAGAGTGCTCCGTCTCCCCTCACAACACACACCTGGAGACACACCAGGAGATGCCAGTGGGAAGGACATTTGTTGGGAACAAATGTGTCAGTTGAGCCTTGTGTAAAATTTCCATGAGGAGCCTTGGAGTTTACTGTGATCTGTTTTGTGGGGGTTGCCTGGGTTTTCTGCTTCATTGAAACTCTGGCCCGGGCTACTGTGGTGCTAACCTAGTTTGTTGGACTGCTGGCCCTGGTTACTGTCTGGCTAATCTTGCTCACTGGTCTATCAGCAGCCAGAGGCTTCTGGAGGTGCATGGGAGAGCTTTGCTCAAGGACTGGTATTGGCTGTGGGAATGGTTTGGGACACAGTTGGAGTAATAAAGGGAAGTTGGACTGGTTCCCTGGCTGTGTTGCTTTCGTGCCATGCCCCCGGTCATCACACAACCATTGCGGCATCCCCATGGTCACATGATCAAAATTCAGGTGCTTGGCAACAGAACCATATTTATGATGGTTGCAGTGTTCTGGGATCATGCAATCACCTTTTGTGATCTTCTGACAAGCAAAGTCAATGGGGGAATCAGATTCACTTAACAATGGTATTACTAACTTCAGTTAGTAATGACTGCAGTGATTTACTTAACTGTTGCAAGAAAGGTCATAAAATGAGGCAAAACTCACTTAACAAACATCTCATTTAGCAACAGAAAATTTGTGCTCAATTGTGGTCATAAGTCAAGGAATACCTGTGTTTAAAACTATACCATAGACTTCCAGTTTCTTGGAAGTTTGGTTTTTCTTTGCAAAATAGGATTTTGTATTTCGACCTCATTCACAGGATGCTTTAGAGCAGTATTTTTCAAACCGGAAAGTGTGTGAAGACTGATGATAGAGGCAAATTCATAGCAAAATACAAAATTCTTGTGATGGATGGAATCATTGCATTATGGTATAGTATTTCTTCAGAAATCGTTTCATGAATTTATGGTCAAATTATTCTTTTTTAACAACTTCATAATCTTTCTCATTGACTGAATTTAAGATCCAATTACAGCATTCTTGCTTCGCTTAAGCTCATCATTGTAATCTCTGGCTCCTCCATAAACAAGCAGCCTAATTCATTCTCCTGGTTATATTTTTCTTTTAATATTTTATACTTCTCTATAAACATTTACAACATTTTTTTTCAAAGGGACTATCAGTCTTGCAGTATTCCTGGGTAGATTGGTTTCAGGCTCCAACTGCCTGCTTGCAAGTGAAAACCAGCTACCGGCTATAGAGTGCTAGAGAAGGGTTAATTGCTAACTATGAATCTACTAAAGAGAGCACTCAAAACTCACTTCATCAGAAACCTCAGCAGGCAAGAAAGTATTTTCTTTCTTACCGAAAAGTTACTCAAGATGTGCAAATACAGAAATATAAGCCTGTCTACAAATGCCATACTTTTCAATTCACTTTTTTCACAAATCTGAACACTAAAGAAAATTACTGGACTTTTTTAAAAAATGGTAGCAATTAGAATCCACAAAGGATAAGTTCTGGTATGATTAAAAAGCATTTGTCCTTGTAAATTCCTAATATTTTGGTTCTTGCCTCAGTTTCAGACATTTTTTATATGCAGTAATAATCAAAAGTATATTTATTGTGTGTGTCTATTAAAAGATAATTGATTTTTGAGAAAATACTGTGAGTGAAGTTCCTTCCACATACAAAGCATAGATCCTGCCTAGCATAGATCCTAGCATAGATCCTGCTTAAATCCTAGTTGTCAATAGCAATAGAACTTAAATTGATAGAGTGCTTCACTCTAAGCAGCTTGAATGGAGGGCTGAATCTCTGCCAATGGGCAGAATTAGCCTGCAATACTGCATTTTAACCACTGCACCATTATGACTCTTTAAATTGAATATAGGCTTTCACAGATTAATCCGAGATCTAATTTGCTCTCTTTGAACTCATGGTGTGTTGAACATTAATTAGCTCCACACCAAACACAATACTAGGGATTTCTGAGTTAATAGTTCACTCCCTTTATAGTTTTGTGAAAATGCTTTGAATTGGACTTCCAGTAGCGTGTTTCTCAGCTTTGTATACTCACTTCTCCAGTTTACTGGAATGGTTGATTCCCTCCTTCGCTAAAGCACTGGTGTCTTCTGAATGGTTTGCCAATTGCACTTTCTAAAATGAAACAAGAATAGATAGCAGCTCAATCTAGATTAAAATGCTAAAAGAAAGAGATGTTCAAAAAGACCTGTACACACAACACATTTGAAATACTGCATCCAGTTTTATTCACCACAATATGAAAAAGATGTTGAGACTTTTAAAAGCTTGCAGAGAAGAACAATGAAGATGATTAGGTGACTAGAGACTAAAACATATGACAAACAATTGTAAGAACTGGATATGATGAAGAAAAGATGTAGGGGTGATATGATTGCAGTCTTCCAATATTTGACAGGCTGTCACATGGAAAAGCCAACATTCTCTGAAGTAGGTGAGGGCAGGAAAAGAAGTAACAGATAGAAATTTATCAAAGCAAGATCCAATCTAGACTTAAGGAGAAATTTCCTGACAGAACAATTAATCAGTGGAATGGCTTGGCTCTATCCCAAGAGGTTTTTAAGAAGAAATTGGACAGCCATTTGGAATGGTATAGGGCCATGATGGCGAACCTATGGCACAGGTGCCACAGGTGGCACGCAGAGCCATTTTCATGGGCACACAGGCTATTGGCCAACTTACCTCCAGATGAGCATTCACATGCGATTGCGCATGCACGCATGCACGATTGCAGAGACTCAGCTGCTCTTCAGGCCTCCACTGTGCATGCACGCGATTGCAGCAGGAAATCCAGCTGGGTCTTTGGAGTCTTTCTGCGCATGCACAGGCAATTGCTCATGTGTGCGCGAGTGCCTGCACGCAGCATGCATGCATTGCATATGCAAAAGCTGCATGCATGTGCAGATGGTGCAGTTGCACATGCAGCATATGTAGAGTAAGCTGCATGCAAGTGTGGATGCCATGTGCAAAATGCGTACTTTTCAGCACTCGGTAAATAAAAGGTTTGCCACCACTGGTATAGGGTCTCGTGTTTGAGGAGGGGGTTGGACTGGAAGAGCTCCAAGGCCCCTTCCAATTCTGTTATTTTATATTTTGTTGTATCCTAACCATCTCAACATGTTTTTCATATCAAGTAGTGTCTTATAGCAGTTCTGAGTCTGTAGACTTGATATTCAAATGCAACTGTCTTCAAACACACAGAATTCTTCTCTCCTATACTGCATAGCCTGTTTAGAATTCACATAAAATAAGGTAAATCTAAGACTTGCTATTTTGAATAGAAAATGGCTACAACAGCAGTTTCAAGTTAACCAGGTTTAGGGATGCTTTTGCCCATTTCCTAGGTTGATTTATCCCTCTTATCCAGATTCCCCTGATCTGTCATTTTACATTTTTTATAAGTGAATGTTGGGGAGGAACACAATATTCAGGGATGTAATTTGATTCCCCTAATTCATAAAAAAATCCTTAGTAATCCCAAAAAACCAAAGAGAATAAATAAACTTTAACTAAACACTAAATTAAACACCAAAATCTTTTTGGGGGATTTATGGGCCATCGGTTCTCCTCCTCAGCTATTTGCTGCTGCATGTTCTCTACAATACTGGCCGCTCTGCAGAAGCCGGCAATCGAAGGGTACAGACAGCAGAAAGCAAAATGGTAGAACATTAGCTACACTAGTACCGATATATTGTTTCCTTATTGACATAAGTAGTTAACAGTGATGACTTTTTAGGGAGGTGATTTTAAAAGATTAAATCTCTGGCCAAATATTACAACATAGGGAAGGCTGTTTGTGAAACTATAAGCCGTTATATTGCAACATACAAGATTGCCACTGGCCAAAATTAGGTCTGGCAATGGTGCAAACACCCAGCCTATTTCATGGTAGAGTAGAACAGTGACTCTTTTCTTGTCCATGTGCAAACTCCCTTTGTGCAGATTTAGGAGGCTCCAGGTGATTTTTTTTCAGTTTGGGTTTGTTTGTTCTTTTGCATCACCATAAGGGCCATATGCTTATGTCCTTCTAGATATGGATTCCACAGCCTTGTATACTGAAGGGCAGCAAGTTCCACCAGTTATTTGGATGTGCCCTAAAAACAGCCTTTCCCAAGTTTGGCTCCCAAGATATCATTCCTACCATTGTTAGTCCTTGGCCAGGATGTGATCTGACATCAAATCTAGATTCTGTTTGGCTGCTAAAGAATCTGTTTTAGATAATTTCATTCCCCCCCCCCTTTTTTTTCTGATATTTTGGCTTAAAAGTGTATTATATGCCTATAAATCATGTTTTAGGAAAATCTTTCTTACCGGGAAAAAACTGGGGAGAAGAAATGTCTTTGGAGGACTTGGAATGTTTGCTTCCCATTTCTTTTTCTTGCTGCAACAAAAGCATATTTTTAATTCATCAAGATTATACTTGCTTCTGCTCAATCAATACCAAAACCTCACTTTTACTTTGACAGTTCCACACAAAGGCAATACTGAATGGACAGTCAAGTGGGAGGGGGGAGCAGGAAGGGAGGAAATCAGTCAAGTCCCCACTCCATATTCACTGATAGCCAGCCCAGCTTTTGCTGCTATTCTACTTATCTTAGATAATTTCCTTTGGTTTAAATGTGGATGTTACAAGATATTTCCTATCATTCTTTCAAATTACCTTATTGGCTGAGTATGTGCTTGGTGGTTCTGCTTTATCAATAAATGGACCCTCTTTCCAATCAGCCTCCAGCCTCCATTTTGTCTCCAGTGCCTTTCTCCTGGCTGGATACTCTGACCTGGATATTTCTACTAACAATTGTTACCCATGGCCTTTGAGGATCTCCCTCCCAAAAATGAGTAAGGATGGGACAAAGAACTGATTGAACTGATAGAAATGACAGACTCAAGATGGCTCCATGAAATGTGAAGTTGATGACTGTAGCAAAGAGGTCTGGAACCTCTCCAGATAAGGAAGAAAAGGGAGAAGGGGTGTTTTGTTTTAACACTGGGAGACAATGGGAATAGCCATGTTGCTTGCAAGCACAATTGAGCCTTGTAAAGACTAAGCTCACAATGTTTCTTTTCTAATCACTTTCAGAAATTGCTTATTAACTAATTTGTAAGCTATTAGAGACCTTCAGAGCAACATGTCTGAAAACACCAGATAAATTTGCCTTCAGCTCTTAATCATAAACTTAAGATTTTTAAAAAAATGAAATAAACAACAAGTGACAAAAATAAGACTTTGACCACAAATATTCTTGTAAAGGATTTTAAGATTAATCTTTCG
Source organism: Myanophis thanlyinensis (assembly GCA_017656035.1). Classification (NCBI taxonomy): domain Eukaryota; kingdom Metazoa; phylum Chordata; class Lepidosauria; order Squamata; family Homalopsidae; genus Myanophis; species Myanophis thanlyinensis. The sequence goes on from JAEANM010005995.1 coordinate 9,622, forward strand.
TGCAGCCTCCCAGCCACAGTGAAATTTTGACTGAGTTTCTCAAAAGTCTGGCAACTTTTGACAGACAGGTCAGTGGTGGCATTCAATTTTTTTTACTACCAGTTCTGAGGGCATGGCTTGGTGGGCATGGCTGGGGGGGGTCATGTGACTGGGTGGGCAGTTTCTGTAAGCAGAGCAATAAAGATTAAGCTAGAAACAACACCAGAATGTTTCTTCCCTGCCTTCCTTACAGGATTAACCCTGTAAAGTGGAAAAAAAACAAAAAGTGGATTTCTTCTAACAACCGGTTCTCTGAACTGCTCAGAAAATTTACTACCAGTTCTAGTGAACCTGCTAGAATTTGCTGAATTTCACCCCTGAGACAGGGTTGAATGAAGCCAGCATTTGTTGGGAGGAGAAATTATGCAGAGAAATTGTGCAATACTAGTGGATCTGGTATTTGTGAGGATGAATGGAATGAAGAAAATGATCCTAGGTGGCATTTAAAAACTTATTGCCCAAGATGTTACATATCTACTTATTCAAATAACTTACCTGGGCCAAGTGATATTGTACAATCTAAGTAAAACTATACCTAAATTGGGCTAAAATAATTCCTGGCAAAAAAATATTGCAAATCAAGGTAATGTTTAAATCCAGCCTGGTGCAAACTGATTAGAATACAACACACTGAAGAAAGATGTGCTTTGTGTTGCTTGGAATTTTCACTGGAAAGAATGCAGATAGCAATGTACATGTATGTACTGTCAAAGAGTACAGCTACTGGAACAAGACTACAGAGAACTATTCAGACCTGAGGTTCTATAATGGACTTCACAGTGGCTTGGGACATTGCCAATAAAGTCAGTGAGGCAGTCAGTGAGGCAAAGAAAGCTCAGTTTAACCCAACTTTGCCATTTTCAAAAACAAAAATTCTACAAAAAATAGACATTACACTGTTGAGCTAGTAGAAATTCTTAGGTTTTCTCTAAACAAAATTGACTGGGTTCATACAAGGGGAAAGTGATGAGATAATGACAATAGAGTAATTTTATTTGAACCCTTATACTCAGTTATAAACTACAATCCCAACATTCAGTCAATTGTTTACTTTGCAAATTTCTGAAACCTCCATTCCAAGCACTCCTGAGATGTTTGGCTACATAACAAAGCAGCTTTCATATAATGCAGGGCAGAGATGAAATTCAGCAGGTCCTAGGAGGTTCGCTAGAACCAATAGTAAATTTTCTAAGCAGTTCAGAGAACTGGTTGTTAGAAGAAATCTCATTTTGTTTTTTTCCACTTTACAGTAAGGAAGGCAGGAAAAAACATTCTGGTGCTGTTTTTAGCCTAATCTAAACCCAAGTTTTTGTACCCCCTAGAAGATCATCTCGCATCCCCAGTTGGGAATCCCTAATATAATACTTGAAATTGCCTTCAAAAGGGAGAGAGAGGAAGGAAGAGAGGAAGAGAGGGGAGGAGGGAGAGTGGGAGACAGAGGGAGAAAGGATGGGGGGGGGAGAGCTAGAAAGTAGAGGAGGGAGGCAGGAGAGAGGGAAGAAGCTAGGGTGAGAAGGAGAGGATGGAAAGAAGGAGGAAGAGAGAGAGAGGGAGGGAGGAAAACAGAGAGGGAGACAGGGAAGTAGGGAAAAAGTGAGAGAGGGAGAGGGAAGAGGAAGAGGGAGGGGAGGGAGAGGGAGAGAGAATTGAACTCTACTTATGAAAACTTGTTAGTTAAGTCAATGGAAGATATATATCTGCATTTGTGATATATATCAATGTGTTGATTTGTATGAAAAATGTTTAGAGTACAGAAGTTATATTTATAAGGAATCATAAATATGTAAGATAAAAGTGTGAAAATGTACATTTCATTGTGGATGACCCTTTGTATGAGTTGTATTGAAAAAATACAAAAAATAAAAAATAATTTGAAAAATTCAAAAAAAAAATCTGAAACAACTAACTCCAACCTGGTGCTTTATAGATGCATTGTGTCTTCAATTCCTGGAATAGCCAGCTAGAATTCTGTAACTTGTCATTTTGGCATATTTGAATGTAGCAAATTGGGGAAGGCCACCCTAGGACTTGAATTAAGGGAATGAACAGAGCACTCTTAGCATAGCTGCTTGCTATTGTGGGGAGGAATCTCCCATTCAATCCTCCCTTGTTCCTAAAATCCCAACCTCACAGCTATTTCCAGGGCAAAACACAAGAAATTACACTGAAACAAAAGATAAAGAACTTGACAAAGAGGTCAAGAGAGACATTCCTTTCATGATAGGCAAAAGATCCCTTCTTCTGTGTTTGCCACCTCTAGCTGCAACTGTTAATTAAGCAGGAAGCCAGTTGATATGGTAAATAAGTGGAAAACCCACACAAAATCAGCAAGGTGTCTAAGCATAAAGCCTCCCATTTAGTCATCCAGCTAAACCTAGTTTCCAATGATTTTTAGTGGGTTAGGGTTAGGCTCTGTTTCTGTGAGGAATAAAGGACAAGACAGAAAGACAATCACTTGAGAGCTATAACTCTGTTGCAACCTTTGCTTGCTTGTACTTGCTTGTACTCCCAAACTCCCGAATCAACTATGCCTCTGTTCCAACTGACCTAGCCTGTGTGTTCTTTTGATGATCTGGTCTGATTTTGAACTCAATACAGTGGAACTTTGGGTCACGACTGTAATCCGTTCCAGGACTTCGGTCGCAACCCAGTTTGGTCATGACCCTAAGCGAGATTTATTGCGCATAAGTCAGTCTTTTCTTTTCTTGTGAAAGAAAAAAAAATGGCGTGGCAGAGAAAATTGCCGCAGCTGTGTTTGTTTGGCACCCGAGTTTTTGTTCACAACCAGAGATGAACATTTTGAGGATTTTTGGTCAACACCCAATTTGGTCATCATCAGAAGCATTCATGAACGGAGGTTCCACTGTACTTTCTTTTACCTTTCCCACCTCTGTTACGCCAAAGTGTTAAAATATACATCAGGCATACCTGAGAAGATATTTTTGGCAAAAGCAGAGTCCTCCCAGCATCAGAATGATACAGACCACTGTTATTAGCAATATACCCCAGAGAGGAAAACCTAAAAGAGAATAAAAAAGAAGAAGAAAATTAATTAAATGAACTATTAAATGCAAGTTTTAGGAAAAAAAGAACAAAAACAACCGGATCAGACCACAGTAAAGTGTGGAATTATATCTGAGTAGGCTGCCTTTGAAGATGCCTGGGAAACTATATGTCGTCCAAGATACTGTTCTACTTCTGCTACAACCTGGCAAAGAGAAGGTATCTCAAAAGTTTAGGCAGGAATTTTCACAGCTCTACCTGGAGAGCTCAGGGACCAAACCTGTAGTCTTTTACATGCAATCACATAGTTTGCACACATTGTATTCATTTTTTAAATAGTTGCATAACTGCAGCTTATTTCACTTTTTCATTATTTTTCTTCCTTAATTCAGAGCATTTATTTCTAAATTATTTCAGTACTTTTGATGAAAAGCAGTATCTAATTGATGTTTACAAATAGATAGATAAATAAATACATAGATAAATAAATAAATACATAAATAAGATGTGTGCATGCATACGCACACACCATTCCATCCACAAAAGATCCCACTCCCATTTCCTAAATCTCAATTGTAAATTTTTAATTTAATTTTTATGACCACGAGTGGTTACAGAAAACATTTCACTACATATTGTACCATGTATGATTATGTATGTGATAAGTAAAATCTGAATCTGAATCTGTGATATTGTTTTGAAAATAATTTGCTTCATATGTGGTTTATCACAATCAAAGTAATTCTGAGTCCAAACCTAAGCCAAATGCATGCATTATATATTATATTTTGTCTTCTGAAGATACAGAAGACAAATATAGAATACAGAATACTAAATACAGAAACTATTTCCCGATAAAGACCAAATGAAGATTAGTGTGCACTCTTAACTTACCACTGGTGGTTTGCCAGCCAAATTCCTCACTCCATTCACTCCAATAACCTTTGTAACCAGGATTGCTTACTATTGTTCGCACCTTTGCTGTGTAATTTTTGCCCAGTTCCAGGAACTGTGAAGTGAAGGTAAATTCCTGGTTTGTAGAGGTATCTACTTGGGCCTGAGAGGAAGGAAAAAAAGATAAGAGGGGAAAAAAATAAATTAAATGAGGGCAAATAGAAACATAATCTGTTTGTAGTATGAAGCAATCTATTCCCTCTTACCTTTAAAGGTTTCCCAGTTTCCCAGTATGAAATCTGATATGTCTTTTGCAAATCAAAAACACTGATGGTTTTGGAGTTCCAGTGGAGGATGTACCTAGGACCATCAATTACTCTCACGAACAGGTTGTACGGTGGGTCTGGTTTGACTAGAAGAACAAAATAATGTATCAAGAGATTCATCAATTTAATTATTATAGGATTCTAAATCTCTTTCAGGATCTTTACATCATTACATCCTCTCCAATTCTTTCCCTCATTCAGATTTTTCTGAACTTCACATTGAAGAGGAATATTCCTAATATTGGTAAGCTCTTATAAAAAAAAAAAAACCTGAGCCAGATGATATGCTTGTACATCTGCCTAGGTCAGATTCAAAGAGTTAGTTTTTCATAACATCCCTGTATATAATATTAATTATCCAGGAAGAGAAACTTTCCAAGAAAACAAAACTGGCAACTTTAATTCAGCATTGTAAATGTAAGGATAACATATAAGGATCCAAACTCAGAAGAATTAGAGTTTTACTTTCATTCATTTGAAAAAAAATATATCAAAAGCTTTGTGCTTTTTAGCAAAAATATGCAAATAGTAGTAAATTCATATCAATAGAAAACCAAGCAAAACCTTAGTTAGCTGGAACAACAATCACTGATGAAACATCCTTTGCTGCCCTCTATCATGTGCAAAAGAAACTATTTCTGAGTTTTAGACAACTTTATTAAGCTAAGTTGAAGTTGAAGTTGCCAAGATTGAGAAATTCTCCTTTGGACAATTCTACATGACTGACTAAGAAAGCAAGTCTCAATGGCTTATCCTTATATGGTTTAGTCTCCTATCCAAATGGATCCAAAATCCATTTGCTGACACTTTTTTTAGTAATTTTTTCCTTCATCTTTTCCTTCCCAGATGTTTGTATCCATGAATATGTTATCATCCTTCTGCTGCATTCTCTCTTTTAATACTAACATAGACCCTTTCTTTTGTGCACCCATTGAATTATGATTGTTTTGATGCTAAAACATGGAAGCAAAAACAGCAGGATGCCTGCATGCCTTTATTCGTTATATTTTTATTAAAAGGTTTTGTTTTGTACTTTGTACAAAACATCTTATAGCCAAGGTTTATAAAAGGCTGCTACAGTTGAACCTACAAAGTAAATACGTTAAACATTGCAATGATGACATGAGAAGCTGCCAGGTAAACTTCTGAGGACAAACTTGAACATAGATTGTTCACAATCTAAATCTAGTCTCTACTTCATACATGCCCAGTGGTCAGTTAGATGATTATTGTTTTGGTTACATTAAATCCTATCTTCATTATGGAGTATGCAAGATTTTTAAGGAATAGTCATTTAAGCACTGATAAAATCCAGGCTTATTTAATTTCAGTAAAGTTGTGAGTTAATGTGTCTTCAGGCCATACCTAAATCCTCCTTAATCTGCTAGACATATCCTAAAAAGGACATAGATTACAATCCATTTTGTCTGTATGTTTGCTTTTTTTATGACTCTGTATTATAATCCAAATAAAAGAATCAAGAATTACAGGAATCAGCAGAGTTTCTGTGAAATAGACATTCTCTAAAGGGACTTACTGTTCAGATGCATCTTGATTTCTTTTGCTTCTTCTTTTGGTATCACACGGACAAAATATTGACTTTGCTTGTTGGCGTTAGTGACATTGATCTCGCAGCTTTGCGATACATAGTCAGTGGCATTATTGCTTATAAAGGGTACTTGATAGACTTCAGAGCACTCTATCTCTCTGCATATAAACAAATACAACAGAGAGACCCTTGTAAAAACATATATTACATTTATTTATTTTTAAAAAGTAAGTCATTTGGAAAAATGTATTTGATTTAAAGATAGTTTCTTACTCTGATCCAGGTTTGTCTTTGTAGAAGAGTGTGAACAAGATAGAATTGCTGACTTCTTGTCTCACCTCCCAACTGCATTTGAGTCGATCGATGCCATTAAAGTAACATTGAAGATTCTTGTGCACAGCATCATCTGACAGAGAAATCAGAAATATATTTATTGGAGTTGTGCAAAATATGACAACAATAAGACGGAAGAATTTGATAAAGAGCATTGCTAAAATGAAAATGGGAAGGGGGAAGGTACAGGTTTCCCCTGTCCAGTTGTGTCTGACTTTAGGGGGCAGTGCTCATCTCAGTTTCCTATCCAAGGGAGCCAACAATGTCTAAAGAGGCTGGCATGACTATATACTGAGGCACACATAAATATATATCTATTAATGTCAGGATTTTAAAAATAATGTATTCAGTATAATTTATGAAGTGTATATAATAGAGTGAAGAAAGTTCTTATTTTTTTGACAAAACCAGAGTATCTTTGTCCTAGGAGACATCAGTGTTTCCACTAACATCATTATCCTCATTAATGTTTTAAAGCCTATGAACCAGTAGTTGTTTCAGTTCTAGCAAACATTCAAACTAAGATGGACTATTATGGCGTTAAGTAAGACATATAGAATAAAACACAATCACTGTCGTGTTGAAAAATTATCCTGAAGCAGTTCTCACTCGATTAAAGAAAGATAATTTGCTTTTAAAGAAGAAAAAAAAATAATGAAATGATCACAGGTGGGGTATCTGGTGTTCTTGCATCTAGTTAGTTACAGGGTGGATAAAAGGCATTTCTGTGGATATATGAATGGTGCTTCTTTCTCTGGCAATCTGTAGGGTTTTTGGTTTATCACAACCAAAAACCCAAGGGACAATACTATGAGGGAACTCTTTTACAGTACAGCAAAGAAATTCAGAGAAATGTGTAAAAAGATGGACAATACCAACAAGGAGATGTTTACCAATTCCAAACTATAAATCAAGCTCAAGAGCAGCCTAAACAAACTAAATAATTGAGTACTCTGAGAATAAGGAGGCAAAACGGAAGCCCTGAGGAAACAGTCCTTTGAGAAATGGCAAGCTTTCAACATAACATTGACACACAAGAGCAAAACCACATTAGTGGTTGCTACTGCCTAATAATTTGTACAAAGTGGAGAATCTTTTTCTTGTGGTTCTTTCATGTTCATCTTAAAGTTCAACTGAGATTCACCTGGGTTACTCTGAGCATTTTCTGATCTAATCTGGCCTCAGGACACTCTCAGTAGGGGCCAGAAGTCAATATTTGCCTCTCATGGGCTCTTTCCTCAGTAAAAGATGATTCTATTTTGCCTCCTTATTCTCAGAATACTTGCTTATTTAGTTTGGGTGCTGTTTTTGGTTAATAGTCAAAAACAAATTTGTCAGCTAATCTCTAATTGGTTGCCAAGGAATGTCATTCCACTACCCTATTTCACTACCCTATTGTCCCATCATTTCTTATCCTAAAAATATTCATCTTTTTCACAAAAAAAGAAAGGAAAATATTTTTGTAGTTGTTTCTGTACTTCTCAGGATTGAAAAATTCCTATGCCAACTGATCTGATTCTAATGCAATAGCAGTTTTGCTTCAGTGCCCCTTGACAAAGGAGCCAATTCCTCTCCCGTGGACAGACAAGACACCCATCAAAATTATTTGAGAGGAAAACTTGAAATGGCTATTCGCTATTAGTTAAAAAGAAAACTATATTGGAACATTCTTCATTGACAACCCACCAGTTAACACAAAGGACATCATCTCATTACTGGTGTGGAACTGAAGCTTTTTGGAAGATCTGTCCAATGGCTTATTGCATCTGTAGCTGGCTTTCTGTAGTCATCGTGATTTAAAAGTCACTGCTAAACTTAGCCTTAGTAAATTTCCCTAATCAACTTTTAAAGCCATCTGAACATATACACAACTAACAACTATCACTACTACATATGAGACAAAATCTACAGATGCTTTGTGTATCATGCCCTGGAGAAGAATGTAATGAACAGCTGCATGTAATGAATAAGTACAATTTCAAAAAAAAAAAAAAGCAAGCTAGCTAGGGAAAGCTTTATTGATTAGAAGTGCTAGTTAGTTAAAAGAGAGCAAAAAAGAATGGGAAAGTATAAAGACAATAGTTGATAAGTTGGTAAATTCTGTCAGTGTAGATGTATTCATGAATTGGAATAGGCATAGCAACTAGGTCAGCCAATGGGGACTGTTTGGTAACTGAAACAGTATTTGTTGTGTGAGCCACAAGAGACAGCTAGGCGCCTGGGCATGGCTTAGCATAACTTTTCTGTATATGAGAGTTTGTTTCTCTTTGCTAATGTTCTTGTGCTATGTTTCTACTTGCTATTTTCTCCTTCTCTCTACCACATTGGGAAAACCTACATAGGTATTGTATACATACATTATTGGGAAAACCTACGTAGGTATTGTCAACTGTTGTCTTTACCTCTTTTCCTTGTCTAAAATAAATTGACTTGAAACTCTCTTGAAAACCATAATGTAAAAACTTGATAATGTAGCCACCTTTTTTGCTCTATGAACTTTTCATATTGGATTTTTAAAAATGGGAAGGAGTCTGGCTGTCACTTTGTTAATGAAGCCCCACTGATATCTAATTGAAAAGGATAAGTGGAACAAAAAAGCTTGTGGTAGCAACATTTACTGTATTCAACCATTTCCTTTGATTGACAAAGTATCTGGAGTAACTCATTGCCAGTATTACAAAAAGTGTGTGACATCAGTTTCTTGCATTAAATGTTTTTTCATGTAAGGTTTTATGTTGCTTAAGTTATTACTTAAGTCTTATTCTCTTGTATGCCAATTTTTCTAGGCAACTTCCTTTTCTGAAACTATGTTGATTTAGAAGCAATTTTGAGAAAAGTCACTAAAGATGTGCATGCTGTAAAGATTTTCACATCATAATCACCATATATTGCAGTGGTTGGCCTAAATTTTATTCAGTTGGTGAGGAATCTTTCCAGAAATTTAAAGCATCTGCAAACATCAAAATTTCATTTTATTTCTCAGTCAGTAGTCACACAAAGTTTTCCTGTTTTTCAACTTACTTTCTGGTGTTTGCCAAGTAACCACTGGACTCCAGTTACTATAACGGCCAGCAAATCCACTGTCTGGACTTGGCTTGCTTCTAACCCTGGCAACATACCTGCTTCCAGGCACAAGGCTACTGTGTCGGAGATAATAATGAGACTTATTTGAGACCAATACAGAGGAAGATTCCTAGAGAGTATAAGAGAGAGATTGGTATGAAAATATGTAAAAAATAAA
>JAEANM010005996.1:0-19006 GCA_017656035.1 Myanophis thanlyinensis
TTTCTTCAACTTATTCCCAACCTATTTCCTACCCTCCCATTCTGCCCTAACTTACCTGTGGTCGTGAATGGCTGCATTTCACTGCATATTGTACCATGTATGATTGTGCATGTGACAAATAAAATTTGAATTTGAATTTGAATTATCTATGAGTTTTCTTATTCAAAAACCAAATCAAAACAAGACAAACTCATTTTCCAGGTAAAGTCCAATGTTTTATCATCTTTATTATAGCCCGTATAATCTAGAGAAAAAGGTAGGAATTCACCAGCTATGGCCACTCATCAATTATAATTTTTTTAGATTATTGTAAGATTTAAAAGAGGGTAAATCTTTTTAAAATGAAAAGTGAGAATTGGACAGAATTACATAATTTGCCTATTGACTAAAGTCTTTGTTCTTTCTACGTTATCATGGAACGATGACAAACATTCAATTCTGCCTCTACAGAGTCCATTAAAAAGTTATGTTAGCTAGGGGACAGCAACAAATTCAGCTAATCAAGCACAGAAATTCCAGCAGTCGACAATCATATGGCTCTTAAGAGTCCCCAAAGCAGGGTTGAGAGACAACTACTTCTCTGTTGTAAAGTGGACAGCGTACCTCTGAAAGTGGAAGTTGTATATGATGATAAGGGTCTTCAAGCCAAAAGCCATTTGGATTTCAAGAGACTCATTGCCTTGGAGGGCAGATATTCAAGGTTTTATCTTCAGCCACATGAGAAACATTATGAGAAGCAAAACTCTTGAGGGACACTGCACTCAGAGTAGTCCATATGAGTCAGCATTTAGCAATGCATTTTTAGTAGCTCTGGTTTAGACAACAAACTGCATTTCCCCAAAGGGCTGGATTTCAGAGGTAGAAGACAGAGCTATACATCTGGTCCAACATTGAACCACCCAGGACTAAATGGAACACAGTTTCAGCAGAACCAGGGAGGTCTTTGGGTTTTCATGCTAGTTACTCATCAACAACCAGCTCTGCTGGGGCATCCCAAGCACACATTTTCTTGGGTGTAACTTATTTCACACTGTGATTGGAATATGTACTTGCAGGCAAGCATTGCCCAATGGGTAATGTGTAAAAAGACCAACTGTGATGTGGTATGTTGCCTCTATTCTGTTTTTATAAATCCCACAAGGGAAATGGCTCTTCTGAGAAAAGAAGCAGAAAAATATTACTGAGAAGTTTCTCCCATTGGTTATACCTCTCTTTTTTAGTCACATATGAAGGCCTGGTGACATATAAAGCAGGAGTAGCAAATGGAAATGCACCTTAACATCTCAACTTTTCTTTTCCTGGGGCAGATGAACATTTATTCAAACCAATACACTGCAGAGTTAATATTACTTTCATGATTCCCAGTGATAAATTCACCATGTATCCCTGATGTCTATAGGGCTTTTTTTTTTTATTTGCATTGCAGAGAATCTAGGGACTTTAAAGGGCAAAATAAAATCAATAAACTTTGTAGAACTATTTTCCCCTCAAATATTCCAAAACTCTTAAATAAAGTCTAGTTTTTCACATTTAAGAAAAGCTTTAAGGAGCAAAATGGCTATTTTATGTTTTGGCAAGGCTTAAGGTTTGCTCCTTACATCCTCTAGTCTCTTCCCAACATCTATTGGTATATGTCTTTTCTTTAATTGATAAATGTGTGGTTTTCAGTTTTGTCAGGAGTAATCCCTACATTCTAAGAAAAAGATCTAGTTAGTTCTTTCTTTTATGTCTGTGATCATCCACTCAAACTCCCTTGTATATATTTTTATTAGAATAATTTCTCAATGGAAAAGTGATGCTTCAGTGTGAAAAGATGTTCCAAATTGTTTTAACCATTTGCCTGAACACTTTTTCACATAATAGGCTTGAGAAAGTTTAACCATGAAATTTAGGTACAACCTAAAAACATCACCACTGACATTTGGATTGTTGTTGTACACACTACATTGCAATATGAAAACAGAAAGTCTGCAAGTTTTTGACTCAGTGTCATGTTTTCTCCCAATATTATTTGCAAAAATCCTTTTAAATTTTGTAGCAAACTTTTAACAAATCCATTAATTTTGAGGTAATGTGGCAATAATTTGTGCTCTATCTCTCTCTCTCTCTCTGTATGTGTGTGTGTGTAGTATGTACTTGTGACCAGTGGTAGAATTCAAATTTTTCTACTACTGGTTGTATGGACGTGGTTGGGGGGGGGGTCATGTGACTGGGTGGGCAATTTCTGTAAGCAGGGCAATAAAGATTAGGCTAGAAACAACACAGCATGTTTTTTCCTGCTTTCTTTATAGGATTAATCCTGTAAAGTGGAAAAACAAATCAAAAGATTTCTTCTAACAACCAGTTCTCTGAACTGCTTAGAAAATTTACTATCAGTTCTAGCAAACCTGCTAGAACCTACTGGATTTCACCTCTGCTTGTGATACTTGCAATGTGTTTATGGTATGCATAGCTATTACTGGAATCTTTAGAAACACTTCTGGCATTTTTGACACATATATACCCAAAACATATATACCAAAAAAGACTTTGGTATAACAGAACAGAACAGAACAGAATCGAATAGAATAGAATAGAATAGAATAGAATAGAATTTTTATTGGCCAAGTGTGCCTGGACACACAAGGAATTTGTCTTTGGTGCATATGCTTTCAATACATAAAAAGAAAGGTACATTCATCAGTAATCATAAGATACAACACTTAATGATAGTAATAGGGTACAAATAAGCAATCAAATCATATTAGGAAACAGTAATAAATGTAAATTGTAATGATACAAGCAATAGTTATAGTCATAAGTGGGAGGAAAAAGGTGAAACGATGAGAAGAATAATAGTAATGCAGACTTAGTAAATAGTTTGGCAGTGTTGAGGGAATTATTTGTTTAGCAGAGTGATGCATTTGGGAAAAAACTGTTCTTGTGTCTAATTGTTCTGATGTGCAGTGCTCTGTAGAGTCATTTTGAGGGTAGGAAAATAAATTGTATCCGTAAATAATATTCTCATGGATGAAGCATTGTTTCTTTTGATATTTTCAGGAATATATTGACAAGCTGAGCCACCTATTGTAGATTGTTCAGATGTGTGGTGTATTCCAAGCCATCAAACCCAACTTTTATCCTTACTATTCCTAGATGTCCAAGTTTGTCAACATTCACATGTCAATTTGGTCAATATGATGACTCTTGAGTCTTATATAACTCAACCATTGTGAATCGTAAGTTTATCTTGGTGCTGTTGATAGTCCATTAACAGATACTTCCTGTACATGATTGTTGTACAGAGTTTAACTTGTGTTGGGGTTTTTCCTAATGCTTCTTGGAATGATTTCAGCTATGGTGAGAAGGTTCTCTGTGAAAGACACCACAGAATCAAAGAAATTCCCAGCTGATATGGATTTTTCAGACTCTATAGAGGTAAACAAGTTATTTTGTCTGCACTTCCCCCTCAGTATATCCTTTCCAATTCTATATTTGATCTCTCTTTCCAAGAAATAAATGGCTGTAAGCAAAAACTTTTTTTGTGGACTGAAGATTGACAGTAGTAGTTGATGATCAAGGCCACCCCTAAAGCTAAATAAAACAGATATCCTATTTTAGAAGTCTGGCTAAAAAAAAAACATTTTTCTTTTATATAATGTCAGGCATCTGGACACCATCAAACATTCATATTCCCAATATTCTAAGGTTCCTGATACCTTGATTTCTTGATTTTTCTAATTCCTTCTGGTTATTGATCATTTCTTTTCATCAGTATCCTTTTTACTAATTAAATAAACAATACAAGATTCAGGAGTAAGTTTTTCTATTCCTTGCTTTACTGAAACCTCAAAAAAGAACTTTGGGAAGCTAGCAGGAATGATAATATATTCAGTCTAAGATAATGAATTAATAATACAAGATCACAGACAAGCTTAATAATAACCCAATGCACAACACATTATTCTATAAATGTTGCAGTTTGTCAATGTTTTTCTTGGGACAAAAACATGTGGAAATATTTAGATACTTATAATTTTCTGGTAGTGAAGACAATACGGTTATATCCCTGGATAGTCTGATTTTGAAGCTGGCTGCGTAAACTTAAAAACAAGTGTATACAAATTGATCAATATGAGCATTTCACTGAAGCTTGTTTAGATGCTGAAGGCAATGCATTAAGAACTGATGGTGCCTGATTATTATCCAATCAGTTCCTGATGCAGTATCTGCGACATCAAAAATTCAGCAGCTTAATGCAGGTATATGTATTTTTAAATAATTGTACTGCACATTTTATCATGTTGTTTATGTTTTCTGATTATTGATTGTGTAAAGAATGGTGAGGATTGCTTTCCATTTTGAAATGTTTACTACCAACTATTTGTGAGATGTATTTATGTGTATGCTCTGCATTCATTTCTCCCACCCCCCTGTTGAAAAATTAAAAGAAGCCTTTACTTTTAAAAACACAATTCTTGAGGCATTATGTGAGTGAAAATATCTTCCTGAAATTCTTCATATTAATTGTAAATAGAGAATTGGGGTAGGGGGGGATTTTTCAATAGATGAGAAGGGGAGAAAATCACATAAAATTTCTTCTCAAAGTTTTCAGCTCAGTTAATACCAAACGAACTGTACTGTAACTCTTAATTTATACCATAGGCATGCAATGCTGCTCTGAGAAGATTGCATATACAATGGTGCTATCAGAAGATTGTAACTGCTTTCTTTAGCACCATTAGAGCCCTAATACATGATATTAAAATATTATCCAAACTTCCTGTAGGCAGCAAAGCTTAAGAAGGACATTTGCCTGTATCTCCAAAAGTGTAACTGGTGGTAGAGGAGATTGAAATTATTGCAATATTTCAGGACTAGGATTACATTTCTGCATAATTTCTCTGTAAAATTGCTATTCATGTTGTTACTACTATTTTAACTGCACTATACCTTAGTGTTCTGTTCTAGATAACTTTGTACAATTTATTGCTTTATATCAACATTTGATATATAATGAATGCATTATGTACAAATGGATTTGGAACTTCATCAGTATTGAAATAAGTCAGTTGGTAAATTCATGACAAAGTAGTCTCAATTTCACTGGATGTTTTTCTTCTTACAAAATGGGGATGTTGGTAAAGAGACAGCTGGGGTTGTAGGTCTTTGGTAGAATGTTACATGCTTATTGAGGAAGACATAGGAATCACATAGTTCAGCATGCCAGAAAGGCTGTGTTGGAATGACATTCCTGCTCAGGATACTGAAACATGTAGTGGCAATACCCCTCCCACCATTATCTTCATCGCCTTTCAATGAAAAGAAGGATGGGGGTGATAGGCTAGCACCACAAAGAAGAGGGGATCAACCTATTCTTCGAAGTACCAGAAGGCAAGACAAGAAACAATGGATGGAAACTAATCAAGAAGAGAACCAACTTAAAACTAAGGAGAATTTTCCTGACAGTTATCAGTGGAAAAACTTGCCTCCAGAAGTTTTGAGTGCTCCAACACTGGAAGTTTTAAAAAAAGGGATTGGACAACTATTTGTCTGAAATGGTATAGGGGTTCCTGCTTGAGCATGGGGTTGGGCTAGAAGACCTCCAAGGTTCCTTCGAACTCTGTTATTCTGTTATTTTGCCTCCTTCTCTTTATGTCCCAGATATATTTTGAGATTCTTAGAGACCAGTGATAAAGTTGAAACAAGGTAGTGAGTTTTGCATGAATTTACTAGGAAAATTTTTATTTTAAGTTCTCACGAGAACTCTTGAACTTTTTGGGGAAAAGAAAGGGATGCATATGTATCTCTAATACTCATTACTTTCCTAGTCTATTGACTGCAAAAATGCATGCCAAAACATAAGATCATCCCATTTCTAAAACAATGCAGTAACTTAATTTTGTTGTTGGAACAATCTCCCTGGCTAAAGATTTCTAGCAGCTCTGTTGAGTTCTCACTGAATGTGTGCATGTGGGTGGAATAAATGAACTGGGGCATATTAGTCAGCAAATGTTCAGCTTCTTTCAAATGTAGTTACCGTAAGACAGGAAATGATGTCCATATCTGCAGGGTGTGTTTGCAAATTCTAGGAATGCTTGAAGTGTGACAGAAAGAGAGATGGAAAGAAAGAGAGTGTGTAGGAGCTTTAGATCAAAGAAATATTGCTCTGATATACAGCAAGGTACTATTGACAAAAGAAAGCAAAAATTAAGAATTTTCTGTTCCTCTTTGCAGCCATCTAGTGTTTGTCTGGATTTTTGTACTCCAGGCATGTTAGCTCTGTCTGAGAGCAAAAAGGATCATATTTATTGCAATAGGTAAAACTTAATTTACATGGTTTTGAAGTAATATGAAAAAAGGGAGAGGATATTTCTGGAATGTACGTGGGATGTGATTGTTATATTCATGCACCATATTTATTCTGGTTATAGAAGAAACCTATTTTCCTACAGTATTGTATACCACAAACAAGCAACCTAGATTTGAATAACACATTAATCCAGAAGAAAATTTTACAAGATTACTAATAACCAAGTTTATGTGAATTTAATTGCTAATTCTTTGCCTGATCTAGTAACACGTGGTGACACTGCCTACATATGCACCACCAAAAATAATGGTACTTTTTTTATAGATCACAGTCCTATCCATTTGCCAAGCCATCTCAAAACCTTCTATGGGAAACAGAATGCTTTTGTAATATCTTTACCTTTAAAAAAAGGTATATTCAGGATATTGCTGCACCAGTTGGCTAATACTTGGAAAATTTTGAAGGAATAGGGATAGAAATTCCTTTCATGAAAGACAGACCACCCCAAGAATCTCTTTGATAGAATAAAGCAACACTGTACATTTCAACAAGAAAAGGAGTTTTTTCTTTGGCTGAAGGGCAGCTGAAGTAATACCGTATTCTGCTGGAAAAGTAAACAGATACATAATATGAAAAGATCTAGTATTTCTTTCATGCCATTGGAGGAAATCCTATATCAGCCCTGTCAAACTGGCAACCAGCAGGCCGGACGAATCACGTGCAGGCCATACACAAAAAAAGTCACAATACATCATGTTATGTCACATGATACAATCAAGTTTGACACCTATGCTCTATATCATTTCAGACAAATGGCTGTCCAATCTGTTCTTAAAAATTTCCAGTGTTGGAAACCTCTGGAGGCAGGTTGTTCCACTGATTAATTCTTCTGTCAATTCTTCTCCTTAATTCTAGGTTGGTTCTCTCCTTGATTAGTTTCCATCTACTATTTCTTGTCCTACCCTAAGATGCTTTGGGGAATAGCTTGACTCCCTCTTCTTTGTGGCAGCCTCTTAGATATTGGGACACTGCCATCATGTCACCCATAGTCCTCTTTTCATTATATTTGACATACCCAATTCCTACAACTTTACTTTATATGTTAGCCTCCAGTCCCATAATCATCTTTGTTATTCTTCTTTGCACATGTTTTAGATTCTTGTCGTCTTTTTTATATTGTGGTGACCAAAACTGGATGCAATATTCCAAGTGAGGTATTACCAAGGCATTATAAAGTGATACTAACACTTCTTCTGATCTTGAGTCTATCCCTCTGTTAATGCAGCTTAGGCACCACAGAGCAGCAGCACACTGCTGGATCATATTTAAGGGATTGTCCACTAGGACTCCAAGATCCCTCTCACAGGGACTAATATTTGGTACTATTATTGATGTTATAATAGATTTCAAAAAAGTACTTATAACCTGTCCTCAAAATTAAGACTGCAACACATCCCTCCATTGTCATATGTTTGTGTTTTAGGCACTTGCAACTGGCTCACATTTATGAACAACTGCAGTGTCCCAGGATCATGCCACTGTGATTTGTGATGTTTTCTGCTATTTTGCAAAATAAAATGACAAAAAACACCCTTTGAATATGTTGGATTTGCTGAATGACTGCAATGACCTATGATTGCAATTCTGGGCTTCGTTGTGGTTGGACATTGAAGATTTTCTGTAATAAAAATGATTGCTTGAAACATTGCTAGATAAAATGATGAAAGATGGCCACAAATTATAATGTAAAAGTCTAAAGCATATCTCTGGCTTTTTCAAAACACACTCTGTTATGTCTATGATAATCTCTGTCCCATTCCCAAGAATCCAACGATTTATTTCCTTTTTTAATGTCTTAAAAACATTCCCAAACAATTTCACAGATTTTATTGTACAAATTTGCTTTTTAACTGGAAAATGTATGGCTCAAGTCTGGGATACTGTTTATCAATTTATCCCTCTATCCCTTGAAGAATATATTAAAGCATTACATTTTCATTGTATGCTAGACTTAGGGGCTACTTTGTGGTGATTATTCCTTTTGGGAATAATGTATGTTGTTACACTGTTAGCTTGGATTGGAACCTCTTCCCTAGTACATAGCAAATGCCTGGGAGAGAAGAAAATGTACGTGATACTAAATTTAGCAGATAAAGCTTCTGTGTAAAACTATTAAAAAGTCTATTTATTTCATTGGAGATTATATAAAGGGATTTAATAAACTTTCTACAAGAAGATATAAAATTTCCTTCAGGGCCTGGCTGAAATGGAATGACGTAAAACATGAGATTTGAAATGGGAACTTGTTGATGAATAGGATTTCTGTCTTTCTTCCCTGGCATCTGTGCATGAAGCGCATGGATTGATTTCCTGATACAGTATAACTAGCCAGGTGCTAGATTTTGCCTTTTTCTGTAAACACCTTTTATTGTGAAACCTATTTCACCAATCCTTCCTCAGCTTAAATTCCTTATTTCAAGGAATCCTCACACACATTTAGAAAACACACGAGCCTCCAATGGAACTGGTTTTCACAAACAAATACAAAATATATTCAATATGTATGTTGTATAACATATAACATATACAACTCAGGTAAGCAAATTATAAAATGGCTGGAAACACTAATCATAAATCAAAATATTTTACTCCATGGTTTGTTGAGCAAGTCATAGTAGCCCAGTTCATGCTTGATGCTAGACTACCATGGTAGATTCACTTAACTTGCTAAACTGAAAGCAAATAAACTACTTTATGGCTTAGTATTGTGTGAGAACCTGGTCAGGCTCTGTTCTCCATGGAATGGATATCTCTGTTCTCTGAGGGATTCTTTGGACAACACAAACTGATGAGTATGTACCAGCTGAGTTGACTAAATACACTTCCAATATGCTGTAAGAATGGAATGAATTATTATCTGTGGTAGCTGCCATGTTTATACAGAATGCTTTATAATGTGCAACAGTCAGTAAGGTCAGTGGTTAAAGTGTGTATTTTTGAGAAGCCATTTTCATGCAAGAGACTCTCTTTGGCACTGTGATTTTGGCAGGTGCGTTGATCCATAAAAGCACGGAAATTGCTGTGTTTAGCATAATCCCAGATACCACTGTGAGAGGATTTATTAACTGCTCACAGTTGCCAGCTGAGATTAAACCAATTCACAGCCATCTATGGAAGATTTAGGATTGGATTTATATTGCTTGCGAGCCACTGGTAGTGCTATATGCTTCTCCTCCCCCCACCCACAAATGCATATAATATGACATCCTGAAGGAGCTCTGGATGAAATCAGGCCAAATCAATCTGATGATATCAGTATGTTTTGATTTTATTTTTCTTTCAAGTAGTTCTAGGACAACTGATAACATCTTGGCCTTCCAATTTATATACAACAACCTTATAGACAGGTTATGCTTGGGGAAAAAAAGACTTGTCTAATGTAATCTGCTGAGCTTTGGGATGATGGAGACTCTATAATATTTGCACAAAATAAACTACCTTGGCAGAAGAGAGAATGTAAAAGTATTCATGCTGAAAACACATGTTTCCTATAACTTTATAATAGTTTTGTTTATGATATTAAATTTGCCAATGAATTGCTCAATATTAAATCCACAGCTTTCAGTTCATTTTTATATCCCTCCTTCTAAATGTGCAAATGTTACCAGTATATATGTACTGTTGGGGAACACCCAGTCAGAAAGGGAGGAGGACTCAAATGGGGAATTAGCCTTAAATCATTGTGCAGCTGCAGGAGATACAGGACTGATCCCCCCCCCCCCCCCCAGGTTCCATGGAACCTTATTTATCTCTTCTCAATGGAAGGCAAGTGGTCTGGTGAGATTCCTGTATTACAGGTAGCATACAATAAAAAAGTTATCTTGAACTCCACATGTGTGGATATGGTTGCTTGCTTCTGTTTACTAGTCAAATTTAATACTGCCCATCTCACTCTCAGAGTGACTTTGGATATGGTACAGTTAGAAGAATAGAAACAGAAAAAAATCATATACAAAGCATGCCCATCAGTAAAAGGAGCCAGGTGGAAACAAAACTAATTTCATTTTTGCATGTAAGTTGCATGTAATTCAATTGAAAGTAATAGAAAAAGGAAGGCTCATTGCAAATGCGTTTACATTTTCATGAAAGTTACTTTTGCCAAGCAGATTACTAATGGTTTGATAAAAACCTAGAAAGAATTTTGATTCAACTCTATATAAAATCAAAGCTCTGCAATGTTTTATCAGTGCATATGTGTTTTGGGGGTGGAAGGAATGGAAACAAATAATGAAACTTAAAATAGTTTTTAAAGTGGTGCAATGGATGATTATTAATGGCATCAGTTCAGTCTTATAAACAAGATAAGAGGCTTATTTATACATTAAAACATTAGGTATAAAGTGGGCAACCTGTACAAGATCACACATGTTCCATCTCTGATCTTCCTTGAGTAAGAAGATCTGAAGGGGAAATGTGTTCAGAAAACGTATTTATAAATCTATTAAGAGTAGTAGGATGCAAATAGGTTAAACTTTAATAAAGTAGGATGAGTTCATGCAATAGACTTCTACAAAGCACAAAATGGACAGAATAGGGAAGGGGCTCATAAGAACTAGAAAAACTGGACACAAGTGAGCATGAAAGCCTTCTCTGCATACTTGCTCATTTATGTTCTTAAATATTTGAACAAAGTAAGGATGATTCAGAATTCCAAAATATGGCAAGAAAGACACACAAAAATTTTGGAAGGATCTCTGACCTATCTTTAAGTACGACCTTTATGTGATTTGCTTTTGCTTTATTTTTGAAGATGTCCTATGACAGACATTAGGATCTTCCCACTTTCCCTCTGGTTCCACTTTAGATTAAATACAATTTAACATTTAGTCATAAAACTGTAATTAACCACTAATACTGCTCATTGGAACAAATTAGCTAATTATTACTTGAAGCTGATTTAACTTTCAGGCATCGTGATTTTTTTTAAAATCACAGTGTGGTCAGATTTGAATGATAAAGCAAAACACGGTTAGTCTAAAACAGAAGCTAAATTAAAGCTTCTAAATTGTTCAGTGAAACTCTGTCAATCCATCAAAGACAGGAGAAGCCAATGTTCACACATGGTTATTGTCATAAAACTAAACAATGCTTTAAGATGCTATATGTGAACACTTTCACTATCTTGGATCTTTTAGATCTTTAAACCTCACACTGAGAGGTGAAAGCATTCTTGCTGAGTGCAGAAATGCCAATTTTAGTATTCAGAACATCTGATATCAATAAAAAGAACATTTCATGAAAAAGAAGAAAAGAAATTGTGAAGATGGAAAGCAGAGGTTGTTGTGAATGTCAAACATCTCCCTTCACAGTGCTGAAACTTAACTTCCAGTGATACTTGGCATATATGGAGCAGTAAAGCTGCTAAAAGAATAACTTGTTCCTCTCTAATGGCATATTTAGTTCATCTTGGGTAATAAGGAATGCAATGAAATGCAACATTGAGCAAAATATTGAACTAGAGATATTGGAAAGGGTTTACATGAATGGAAAAGGGACAATAGCTGTAGTTCCTGTTACATTTCACTGTAATTAATCCCAAATTGCTATTATCTTGTGTAAGATGGGTGGGTGGGCTAAAGTCCAAGGAACAAAAGGAACAGAGCAAAGATGAGGGAAAAACAAGAAGCAAAGCTGGACAAAGATAATTTGGCACCGGTTCAGAAAAGTCAAATCTCTATCCCCACTTCCAAATGATTGCAGTACAATCATTTATTAGTGTATAACTTTTAGTAATGCCTTAGTTCTGCTCTCTGTTCTGGCAGCTCGAACACCATTTTAATAGCAGAATCCATTCAAACACTTGCAGTCTTATGTTTTTGTTTGGAAAGTTATAGAGAAACTAAACATACTATATAGCAGGGGTGTAAAACTCAATTTCATTGTGGGTCGCATGGGGTTGTGTTTTACCTCGTCTGTGTGTGAGTGTGGTGTAGCCAGGTTGGGTGTGGCCAGCTTGACATCACTCGTATTGGGGGCATCTGTAGTGACCAAGTGCTAAGTTCACTCTCTGAGCTCCGTTTTCCCTGACAGAAGGTGCTGCAGGAGGCTCTTGCAGATGAAAATGGAGCCTGGGTGGGCTGCATACAACTCTCCCGAACTCCGTTTTCACTGGCAGACGCACCATGTCTTGGTTCTTTGTTGTTTCCAGGGTGGACCTGCGGGGCAGATCTAAGCACCCCATGGGCCAGATCCGACCCACAGACCTTGAGTTTGACACCCCTACTATATGGTATGTCAGTATGTATTTAGTCCTGGAGTATCATATTAGTAGACTGCAATAGGCTATGGGAGTGACTAATTAGAGAGAGTATATTTTTTGTTAATAGGGGTTCACTTAGTTCATAACAGCTCCTATTGGCATCTAAAGGGGAAATTAAACTGGGCTATTATCTGGTTGGCAGCTGAAGGACGAAGAGCTTCATCTCATCCTAAACGCAAATATCAAATGAGGCAAAACTTTTTTAATGCCTCAAACACATATTTTAGAAAGTAAATTGTTGAGATACAGAGAAAACTAGATCAGTTCACATGTGATCTTTTTGTACAGCTCTGAAGCTCCAACAACCTGGTAGGTCTCACTATAAACAGCTATCCTGAGTCTTCCTTGAAATCCTTCTTTTTGTAATGCTTAGCTTATCATTTTAATTTCCCCCAATGGTTCTGATATAGTATTATTACAAGTCCTCTGGGAAATTTGTCTAAGAAATGTCCATCTCTTGACTTCAGAAGTTATGAGTGCTCCATTACTGGAAACTTTTAAGAAGAGACTGGACAGCCACTTGTCTGGAATGTTATAGGATATCCTACTGTTGCCACCATCAGCCTCCCGCCGACCTGTGTGTTCCCACAGGGCTGGCCTCCTTGGGGTTCCACTGTCAGGACGATGTCGCCTGGCAGCCCCAAGGGTTCAAGCCTTCTCTGTGGTGGCACCCACCCTCTGGAACGAACTGCTCCCGGAGATCTGGACCATTACGGACCTACAGACCTTCCGGCACGCACTGAAGACCTTTCTGTTTCGACAAGCCGGTCTGGCCTACTACCGTCGGTTGGGGATTTTAAATTGGTTCTTAATTCTTGCATGCATTTTAAACTGTTCTAAATTTAAAAAAATTTTAAATCTTAATTCAGTTGGCCTTAATTTAATTTTAATTGGTTTTTAAATTGTTTATCTGTGTGTTTTACTGGCTGTACATTGTCCCGACTCCTTCGGGAGAGGGGGCGGTATATAAATTTTGACAAATAAATACAATAAAAATAACTATTTTTAAAGTATTTTGTGATAATTGGTTTTGGATTACACTTATGACCCTTTTTTTCCTGCAGTGGATAAGGTGGCTTGTTGTGCGTTTTCACAGCCACTTATTTAATTTACTTTGTAATATGTAGCCCATTGATCCCCAACCTTTGTGGCTTGCTGGGCCAGTGGCAGCCGGGGGAGGGGAAGAGGGGATAGTTCATTCTGAGTGGTAGGTTAGGGTCCTGCGAGCAGCTCCATTTGCTTGAGTACTCCATTTGTTTGAGCGGCAGGCACACATGCCCACAACTCACACAAAGGGAGCTTTGTGTGTAAGCACAAGTCGCCATTACTCGCACGAGGGAAGCTTCACATGTAAACATAAGTTGCCACTGCTAGCATGAGGGAAGTTCTGCACATGAGCAGAAGATGACTGTCACTCACATGAGTTTAACATATATGTGAATGTAATCATTGTGATTAGTTCAATAAAATAAGTTCAGCACAGTTTATGATATTCTGTTTTAAATGACTCAAACTCTAGCCAACAGCCTTTATTCCTCCCCCACCTACCCACCTACACAATTCCAATCATCCAATCATCCTCATACCACATAATGCATTGAAACAGAACCATTATGTCACTTGGCAAAATGTTATTTTCTCTTCATTCGGTGTGATGATCTCTCCTTGGAATGTGACACATTTCATTATGTCATTATGAAGATTAACATGCTGAGTAAACCTTGTCACCTCTTTACATTGTGGTTATAATTTGTCATTTATGCATACATGCTGTGCAGTGTTTCAGGTTTAGAGGTTAAAAAAAGTGCTTTGGAAGACACAGGATTGAATACATCCTATCTTTATACAACTCCTTAACCCAAAGGCATCTTTTGCTGCATCTGTGCAATACAAACACAGAATTCTCAGAGAAAAAACATGGTTGCTTTAAGACATTACAGAACTGGGACCACATGAGGGTCCTACATGCTCTTTACACCTTTCTTTCTTTGAATCAGAAATTCTGTGCATTCCTATTGTATATGCATTAAAACATTATTCAAATCCAAAGTCATTTAGCATGGGTAAACAGAGACTGAAATGCCATTCTTTATGATTTTTAGGATTACATTTTGTGACCCATTCATAAAAATTAAACACAAAACATACACAGAAAGGAATGTGCAGCAGATGGCAGCAATGGGTAATCTTCATAGAACTTTCAAAAGATTGAAATAGAAGAAGAAGGCAGATGATTGTGACCTGGTTTTTCAGCCCTAGGATATGGAAAATCCACAGCTAAAATTATTCAGTTCTTTAGGCTGCTCAAGTGCTGAGGAATGTTTTGTCTCCCTCTAAAAACAAGCCTCATTTTGATAAAGCTATTTCATCTAGATATGGGGTGAAAGTGGGGGATAGAAGAGGGTATCCTTATTTGAGAAACTAGAAGTTCATTTATGTTATGTTGATTGTAGACTGCCACAGGATTCTTTATCCACTTTGATACAGTGAATTGAACTGCAAACATTTTGCTGACTTAAGGGATTTTCTATTATTTCTGGAGTTGTTATACACAATATGCAGTATCATATCGTTTCATGGCACGACTGAACTAAAAATCATTTAAGTTGAAATGATCGCCATACATCAAAAACATTTCAGAAGCAATAGAACGCAGCTGCTGAGATCTGCAACTGGGCATTGCACACTGCCTAGAGGCTACCATGTGAGGACAAATTGTGCATTGTAAAGATCACTCGGAGGGTGGGAGATATTTCCAATGTAATCTACTGGATCATGTGCATGGATTGCTCCTGTGACTATGGTATGTAGGATAAATGGGAAGGAAGCTAACCACCAGATGCAAGAACAAAAACGAGCGGTCAGACGAGGAGACCCGAACTCATTGGTAGCCTCATGCTGCAATGAACAAGGACACACTTTTAATTCCCCAGCAACTAAGTTCATTGGCCATGCAGGCACAAAGATAGCCAGGGAAGTGTTTGAAACCTGGGAAACAGGCCCCTCGTCAGTTAACAGCAGTGCTGAATTACCACCAGCTTATCAAATGGTTTGGAGTTGAGGGCTTGGCAGCACAAGGAAATGACAGCCAATCACCAGCCATCAACACACCAATCAGCCAATAGGAAGACATCACATCAACATGACTCACAGAACAGCCCAAAGCACATATTCCAGTAGAGAATTTCCCTGAAGATAGGCTCCAGAATGAGTCCAAAAGCTTGGAAAAGTAAATCTCTGGTCCAGTGGTGGAATTCAATTCTTTTTACTACCGGTTCTGTGAGCGTGGCTTGGGTGTGGCTGGAGGTCGTCATGTGACTGGGTGGGCAGTTTCTGCAAGCAGGGCAATAAAGATTAGGCTAAAAACAACACCAGAATGGTTTTTTTCCTGCCTTCCTTACAGAATTAATCCTGTAAAGTGGAAAAAAAACAAAAGGAGATTTCTTCTAACCACCGGTTCTCCGAACTGCTTAGAAAATTTACTACCGGTTCTACCAAACCTGCTAGAACCTGCTGTATTTCACCTCTGCTCTGGTCCCAGTAATTGATCCAAATTCAAGTTTACATCATTATCCTGGGACACGTATATTTACTTTCATTCATAAAAATCATTTGTTGAAAGTAAATGGGACCAAATGGGAGTGAAACAAAGATGAGGTTAAAAGAAGCTCTAGGAGAAAAAAACTTTCCCCCAAATACTTATACGGGAGCAATTGTTGGGCAGGAGCTGGGAATGTTGATGATTTCTCCATTCTAAGCACTCTCCTTTTTCCTTCCCAGCCATCTGATTAAAAGAACTCTTACAATTCAAAGAATTGTATATATCACTCTCTGCATAGTTTCCTTAGAGCCCTGATGGCACAGTGGTTAGAATGCACTATTGCAGGCAAACTTTGCCCGTGGTCTGGAGTTCAACCCTGGGCTCGAGTTGACTCAGCCTTCCATCCTTCCAAGGTTGATAAAATGAGGATCCAGATTGCTGGGGGCAATATATCGACATTGTAAACCATTCAGAGAGTGCTGTAAAGCAGCATTCCCTAACTTTTCCAGCTTGGCAGACCAATGGAGGAGGCGGCAAGAGGGGAGAGGGAATGGTTCAGAGCACACTCATGCACCACTTTCACAGATGCAGCTTTGGGCGCATGTGCACGCTTGCCCACTACATCCACAGCCCAGTTCTGAATAGGCTGCAGACCGGCACCAGGCCATGGGCTGGGAGGTTGGGGACCCCTGCTGTAATGCATTGTGGAGCGGGGGTATGTAAGTGTAAGGACTATTGCTCATTTTTTAAAAATCCAACAGAATGTTGGAAAAAATAATTTCCAAAGGGAATCAAGAATCTGTCAGAACTGAACAAATGGGTCCAGACTTGGCACACTGAGAAAGCTGGTAAGATCTACTGGTAGTTTGAAAATGGGTCACATTTGGCTGTGGGTTGGGGATCCACAAAAATCCTTCCAATACTTCCCTGTGGGAAAGAGAGTTTGGCATGCCTTAAAATGTGGCTGGCACTTGTATTCTACTCCCCTGGGCACCGGATCCATGGCAGAGCTATTCAGTGGTTGAAAAGAATTCAACATTTCCTAAAGAATTAGCTTCCAACAAATAATTAGTATACAATAATTACTAATTACTAAACATCTAGGAAAATAAGCTATTCTGAGAAAAGTATAATGTTTGTGAGCAATACTACTAAACTAAACATTATTCAAACCATGCTTTAGCTAGATGTGTTGTGTGAACTGTCTGAACGAAAGTATTCATTTTTTTCCTTAGCTTATTATGTAATAAAATAGACTAGTTTAGATATCCAATAATATTGGTGAAATGACTTCTGGGTAATGCAGTATAAGACAATGAATGCATGCTGACCTTCACTTATTGTCTCTGCAGCAATATACTGAAGTCATTTCACTAATACAGATATTAAAACCTACTCCCTATCTTATAATATTGCTTTTTCTTGATTTAATATTCATTTATGGCAAAATATTGTTCATCTTTTTGATACTATTTTCTTATCAATGCAAGGCAAACCGCCTCCCATTCCTTTATAATTTACGGGGTATTGTTGCACAAGCACTGCTTTCTGAGTCTAAATCTGCAAAATCATTTTTTCCCAATCAAATTACATTGGGATTCTTTATTTATTTATTTATTTTTAAAAAGAAGGTTTTAAATCCTTTCTGAATTAAAATCCAAGGCAAAAAGCTGAAAGTCTCTCTACAGCAGACCATATATTAATTTATTCTAGTCGTAATTTACTAAACAGACCCCTCTGTGCAGACAGAATATAACATACATGACTATAGAAGGTGTCAGAATGGTGGACTCAGGACACAGGTTGCAATCTGAAAATTAAGATTAAAAGAATTTTCCTTGCATACGGATAACCAACTATCACTTTGATCTAACAGAGTCTCTCTCATCATCGGGACCTGGAAACCAACACATTAATGCTTTCACGCTTGTAGGGAATCAAAGGGCTGGGTCTCTGTCAGATGGCACCCCTTCAAGATCTTCTGAAGCACATGGGTTGCTACCCTGCTTGTGCTAAAGAACTGCTCATTAACTTGTGGTTCATTCATTGGAAGAATTTAATTAATAAACCACTATGCAACATGTGTTTCCCTAGCTAGCTTACAGAAAAAAAGAAGGGGAACATTAAAATGTAGTGACTATCTGTAAAGCAATGTAATAAAATATTAGCATAAGATAAAAAGAAAATTGTAAAGTTGAGAGAAGAGGACAGAAACTTTGCAGAACGAAATAAATTAAAATAAAAGTAGAGCCAGCGAGCACCTGTTACTGCAGTCAAAGAAGGCTGCTAGCTGGTGAAGGACAAAACCTACTGCATTGACACATGTACTTGGTAAGGTTGTGGTGGGGAGCCTTTTTGGAACTGAAGGCAAAATTCTAAGCACACCTGAGTACAGAAACAGCATGCATATAATGGCACGGTTTTCAACAGGTTTTTATTTGCCTTTGTGCCTGTTTTAACTGTTGTTTTAATTCTGTTAACTGATTATTTATTGTATGCCACTCAGAGAAGTTTGTGAGATGGACATTTATAAACCTGATTAATAAAATAGCAATTAAACAGGTGGAAAGACTAGCTGAGGAGAGCAGCTATATAATCTTGGGAAAAGATACAGATACTTTGACAGTGAGTGGTCTTGTGAATGTCCCATATGCTCCAATACATTTTTAAAAATCTTCATTTCCGAAGCGCTGCACAAATCTGTAGATATATTACAGTCTGCTGCAGAGGTGAAATTCAGCCGGTTCCATAGGTTATTAGAAGAAATATCCTTTTGTTTTTTCCCTACTTTGCAGGGTTAATCCTGTAAAGATTAACTTTACAGGGTTAATCCTGTAAATAAGGCAGTTGTTTC
>JAEANM010005997.1:0-19005 GCA_017656035.1 Myanophis thanlyinensis
CACACACACACACACACATATCATAGATCCCACTCGCCATCTTCAGGCTGGTGCCTTCTGCTTCATGCCAGTGCAATATATATATCGAGAGAGACAGACAGAGAGAAGGGTGGGTTTTTTAGTTCATATTTTTAGTATATAGTGAAGAGAAAATTGATAGGTTATTGTTTTTTGTTACACTTAACTTTTTTACACATCACTCCATTACTCCATATATTGTGCCTAACTGTTCAGACTTAATGATTTCCAAAAAGCCCATGGGACAGGCTTCTTTAATGATCATCTACAAATTTGTCTCCTTTTTTTTTTTAAAGAGCACTCAAGTTGGCAACTCTACTTGCATACTATAGAAGTGGATTGTATAAACTATACTCCACTATCAATCTGTCTTCTGAATCTTTCATCACTTAATTTCATAGCATGGGGCCAGTTGATTGAGAAATTTCCACTCCATAAATCTTTCCACACCATACATAATTTTGTATTTCCTTTTTTCCCTTAAGCTAGAGAGCTAGGAACTTATCTCATAATTGCACCTTTTCTAGATATATAATATGTTTTTGAAATCCAATGACCCAAACTGTCCAGTACTCCAAGTATGGTTGTACCATGATTAGCAAAATGCTAATGTTCACATACTGGCATACTGATGTTTTTTTTTTTAAATTGCTTTCTTGCAGTATTAGAGTTGTTTTTATTTTCTGTTTCAGAATTTGCCTCCTTCTACCAGAGTTGGCTGAATGTTCTCAACAATCTTCTTCCACCAGCCCATTTTTTTTCCTGTTCAGTCCCAACTAGTCGCACCTCATCAAGTGTCCAATTTATGATCACAAGAAAGCTGAAAGAAGGTCCTGAAAGAAAGCTGACGGAGAGAAAGAAGGAAGGAGATGAATGTTGAAAAGGCTTGCCAAGAAACAGAACAATGCAGTTGCTCCCACCACGGAGCTCACACAACTAAAAAGGAGAAGGCAACAATTGCAACAGAATTCTCCATGCCAGCAAAAGATTTCCCAGTTAATTCAATCATTAATAAGAGTATGTAAATATCTTTTAGGAACTGCTTACTTTTTAGCTCACTAGACTAGCACTTTCTAAAACAAGGATTTTGCAAAAGCATTTAAAAATGCTTTCCTGTCTCTACATTTTCCATGCTCCAAATAAAAAAAGAACCCGTTTGATCTTCATATAATGACATCAAAGCTTTTCCCAACTTTGCAATAAAGTCAAGTCAAAGCAATTAGAAAACACATCTGCGGGAAAAGACCAAACTGCATTCACAAGCTGCTTCCCACCTGTAACTTGGTTCCCATGCATGTCTTTTCCTTTAAAATATGCCTGGAAGCAGGAAGGGTATTATTGTGTGTGGGGGGCAACAGTGACATTTCCCTCCTTTTATTTTCTTTCGTTCTTTTTGAAGAAAGAGAGAGAAAACAGGGTAAATTTGCTTTGACAAATAGATACACTATATCTCTGGAGTGATATATTATATTGCTGTTTGCAAGCAAACCAATTTAGCATTTGCCCCAGTAAATTCTTATAAATTGTAGCAACCATGGCATAGCAGGGCTGGGACCAGAGGCTGGGAAAGGGAGAGATATAAAAATTCATCTGCAGCATGTCCTCTATAATAACAGAGCCCCATAACACAATATTCTCTTCTTTTCTTCTTTATTTATTTTACGGCTGTCTTTGCATTTTCTGCTCCACTTCCCTAGTGCCCTTGTTTTGCCTGGCTTTCCGAATGACATTTCCAGGAAACAGAGGTTGGGAAATGTAAAACTGAGTTTTTTTTTTAAATGGGAGGGGTGGCCTATGCAGAAACTTGCCACTTTTTCCGAGTGACAATAGTTATACCAGGCAGAGAAGGCAGCTTAATTTCATTCTAATGCAAATAAATGTAACAATTAAGGATATCATTTCAAAAGATGTCAGTAGCGTAATGACTTGTATGGCTCCGTGCCAATTTAGCGGTTGGTGAACTAGCTCCAGTAATTGGGCAGGGAGATTCAAGACAAGGTACACCCCTGCCAGATTCTGTCAACATTTCACTGAACTTTGCACGCGTTATTTGGGCCAGCCCAGCTGTTCTTTGCTAAACAATTTTAGTCCAGGGGGGAAGTTTTCCACTGCTGGGGATGAGAGCAAACCTATCATGGCAAATCTACCAGCAGATGGGCATCTGCTAAAACAACAAACTGTGTCAGGCAAAGGAAATTGTTTTCTATTAAGGATGTTTTCATTTTCGTTGACATGATAAGAAACGTTCCCTTTTTGCTGAAAAGCATCATATTAAACTACAATTGCCTTCCTTATGGGTAATGCCTCATGGAACAGCTTCAGACATTACTTTTTTACCACACGAACAAAGGAGAGCAAGAAAGAAACTTTGTACAAGCAGTCCTTGACTTAAATGACCAAAATTGAGCCCGAAATTTCTGTTGCTAAGCGAGATATTTGTTAAGTGAATTTTGCCCTGTTGTATGACCTTGCTTGCCACATTTGTTAAGTGAATGACTGCCATTGTTAAGTTAGTAATAGAGTTGTTAAGTGAATCTGGCTTCCTCATTGACTTTGCTTATCAGAAGGTGGCAAAAGGGGATCATATGACACCAGTACACTGTGACTGTCATAAATGTGAGTCAGTTGCCAAACATCTGAATGCTGATCACGTGACCATGTGGGGATGCTTCAATGGTTGTAAAGTGTAAAAAATAGCCATAAGTCATTTTTTTTTTCAGTGCCGTTGTAACTTCAAACTGTTGTAAATCAAAGACTAGTTGTAACATGGCCAAGATGAATATTTCACCACATGCTAATGACTAACAATGTTACAGCAGGAAGAGATCTCATTCAGTGGTGAATCTTATGGAGTGTCCTTAGTCCTCTTAATAACTAGCTTAATAACTATGCTGGTCTTTAACTGAGCTCTACCTTCCCTTAGTCCAAAGTATCACCATTCTGAATGGGGGAGACATTTATCCCATTGTGAAGACGGCCAAGCATTCATGTTCTAACATACTTTAAGATCAATCTCATTAAATCAACAACCAAGTTCAGGATTATGCTGCACGAGGATCATGCCACGTGTGTTATTCTGAGTATCTTGAATAAAGTTGGTGTTATACTGAAGAGATTCTAGATGAGATGTTGCAGATTTAATTGGCCAAACTGGGGAGCGGTTGAAATTTGAGTAGAGTGATGTGCAGTGTAGAATTTTATCATCTCTGCAAAGTGTCTGCCTAGCAAAAGCACTTGGGAAATTACTCCTCTGCTGGTTTGTGTGTTTTTTTTCTCTCTCTCTTTTTACTGTTGGAAATTGTTTAGGTAGGTTTACTTGGAAATGGAAAGAAAAGCAGAAACTGATTCTGATTCATTCCGCTGCTTTTTTTCTTGTGCAATCTCCACCTTTCTTCTATGTCTTCTATTCTATCTGTTTTTAAATCTCAATCTATTTAACCTTCAGTATAATATCTCTGGCCAGCCTATCTATAGTTCTCTTTTACAGCCCACTTTCTTCTTTGTAGCCAAACCACAGCAAACTCATTTTCAAAAACCCTAGCTTTTTCCTTCTCCTCTTCTTCTCTTGTTTTCTCTTGAAGAATGAGCCTTCTTCATTATAGGAGCACAACTGAGATTTTGTGCTTGATGTTATTTTATAGTATAGATGGCTTCTTTATAGAATGGTGTGTTATATGCACAGTAGTGATAATGCATACTTTTCAGATTATAAAAGCATGTAACATAGCATATGAAATGTTGCAATTGTTCTCAGCTGCTGAACTATATTATTTCATGCTGTGCTATGTTATTTGTGTTTTTAATTACCAGTTGGCTTTGTAATTCAGTTTTATTATGTTTTATTAATTATTAGCTGTCATGGGTATACGAATGATGTATATGAGATGGCAGCCATATAAATTAAATATATAAAATAAATAAATATTTAATGTATATGGCTGCCATATAATATAGCCATCTAAAATAAATAAATAATCTGGAAAAATTAAGCCTTCCAATGAACCATGCTATTCTCAAAGAAATCTGCTGCGCAGATATTTTCATTTAATTGTGCCAAAAAAGATTAAAGAAGTGCAATGCTTTTCATGCTAGCCTAATATTATCTATTTCTTACCAGACTGAATCTTAAATCTTGAATCCATTTTAAAGTTTGAGACTTAAAATTGATCATTGATTGCACAGGTATAAAGATAGGTAATTATTAGCATATAATTGCAAAAAAGTAGAGGTAGAAAGAGTATATCATACATATTATATAGACTGTATAAACAGAGCACACTATACTTCATTCAACTGTTCAACTATCTGCTGAGAGGTTTTCTAAAAATGCCAGGTTCAATTCTAGGAACCTACAGTATAAAGTGTAGGAAGCAATCATGATAGAAAATATATGTTGTCCAGGGTTGAACTGTTCCATTTTCCATTCTTGTGGTCTCTGACCTTGCTTCTCTTCCTGCAGATGCTTCATTACCTGACTAGGTGACATTATCAGTAAAACGGGGGAGTGAGGTTTTCTGGGTAGTAGCCTGTTCCACCAGGCTTGACTAGAGTACTGTTTCCTCCTTGCTTTTTGATATTGATATTGTTTCTTCTTTTATTCCTGTAGAAAGAATAATCCTACAAGAATTATAAAGAGTAAGAAAAGATTGTAGAAAATAAATAGAAAGGGAGTTGGGAGTCTTAAGGTACCATGTGTAAATAAAAAATAATACAATCTATCTGAAAAGAACTGGAGTAGGCCAGCAATTCATCCTTAAGGTACCTGTGAAGGGCTGTGGTGACACAGCAATTAGAATGCTTAGAACAGGGGTGGGCAATTACGGCTCCTTCATGACTTGTGGACTTCAACTCCCAGAATTCTTGAGCCAGCATGGCTGGCTCAGGAATTCTGGGAATTGAAGTCCAGGAGTCATGAAGGAGCCGTAATTGCCCACCCCTGCTCTATAGTGTTCTTTAAAGCGGTCCGATATTTTTTTCCAGTTTGTGTGCAAAAACTGATGCCAGTGCTGCTTGAAGGAGTTAGCTTGTTAATGTGACTTTTAAAGCAGTAGCACTGTATGGTTTAATCAGACACCTGGGAAAAAAAACAGTGCATGAATAGTGGGGAAGTAATTTGCCCATTCTCTGGGTAAAAGCAATTTATCCAATTTTTTGAAGCATGCAGCACCTTTAATTTTAAATGTTAATATCCACATAGCTAATTGGCACTTTGGTGGTGCATATGCCTTTGGCAAGGGAAAGAAAGGAAAGGAAGATTTTGAAACATAAGCTGTGATCCAGAGTTTTCACTTTAAACTTTAGGTGTGATTATATTGCCATTAAATAACCGTATGTGGAACATTAAATCTAATATGCTATAACAATAGTTTTATGAATTCTCTTGAAATCTTCATGGCGAGGAATAAATTGACAGGATCAGTTTTTAAGGAGCTTCTTGATTATATAGTTTTAAATATGACTATAAGCAAACAGCCATCTCAGCTGATAGTTTCTTTTGCGTGATGACTGGTAACTTGTTCCACTTGCTTTGCCTAGAGCACATTTGAACAGTCTTTTTGGGCCAGAGGGCATACTAGATATTTAACTCTTAAGATGAATATGAAGAAGATGTGTATGATCTATTAAATCAGATTAATACAGCAGACGATAGGTTTGTCAGAGCCTTGGAACTCAAGGGATATTTACTACTACTTTTGTTTATTTTTGTGTCATTTTTTTCCTCTGGATAACCATGCTTCCAAACATACCATAGTATTGTTCATTTTCATTTTTATCTTCTAAGAACACCTGTGGGAATTATGAAGATTTAGGTCCATTCTTAAAAATAAATGAGGCTAAAGGCTGGCATAGTGCTTTATTGGATGCCAGCTTCCTACTGATAATTTAATAGAAGAAATCAAAAGGAAACCAGAATGAGGAAAAGAGTAGAATTCAGTCTTTCTGAACCTATCACAGAATTACAGATAACAAGGTAACAATTTCCAGGCAGTGTAAACATACCTAAGTGGCATTGAGTTGAAAAGGTTGTGTGGTAATGAAGGTTATGATTTGCTATCCTCAGGAGCATTACAGTGAAAGCATAATTGGAAGTTATGTCATAGCAGCCTTCATAAAGGCTCATTTGGACTAGTCATCAAGCAGCCACAGACAGTGGTGATAGTAAAGTCTCCCTGAACTTAATTTCTTGGATTGAATGGGATTTTATGCCTCATAATTTTATTAGAAACAGTGTGGAGGTAGGTTGAAATTGCTTTCTTTTGGGATATCTTTTTAAATTACCCAATTGGAGCGTTCCCAGTTTGGTGTGGTGGTTAAAACACCAGGCTGGAAACCAAGAGATGTGATTTTTAATCTGGCCTTAGGTATGAAAGCCAGCTGGGTGATTTTGGGTCAATCAATCTCTCTCAACCAATTCATCTACCAAGTGGTTGTTGTGGGGAAAATAGGAGGAGAAAGAAAAATCAGGTGTGTTCACTGCCTTGAGTTGTTTATAAAAAACAATAATTAAAAAAAAACCTAGCCAGGCCTAACCCTGCTTATTTTCTGGTTTCTCTTCAGATCGTATAAATCTCCTTTTATTTTCAAAGTCTAAACAAGATCACTCTGGCTGCTTCCTGCAGAGTGAGTCCCAAATAGAATACATTTTCCCAAGAATTACTTGATACTGAGTATTTCTTTGCCCATAATGTAAAGCAATTTCTGAACCATGATCTCTTCCCTTGGGATGGAAAAGGGTTGCATATGTGAAAGTGATTGGCAAAGCAACTATATAGTATTTAGAACAAAAGAATTTAAAGGGGGAAAGAATAATGGGAGGATTTGAGTTGCACAATTGTATTGCCCATTTTTTAAGAGTATGTTGCTGTCTGAGAAATAATTGCTAAATCTCAGTGATTACATATAGAGCAACAACTGACTACCTTATCTAATACTCCCATATATTTAACCTTTAAGCTGGTAGTGTGGAGCAATTTTCATCCAAGGATGGACACTATATGTCAGTGATGGTGTGGTCAAGGCAAATTAGATCAAATATAGGGAGAGGAGGCGGTATATAAATTAAATTAAATAAATAAATAAAATAAATACACATTATCCTTCCACCTTGTTTAAGCTTTAAGGTAGTGATGGGGAGAGTCCTTTTGTGGAAGTTTTAGGGACTTTTTTTTCTATAGCTATTGGTAAGATTACAAAAGGTTGACTTAAAAGTTCCATGGCTTCCATTTGTGCTAGCAGTCCAGAAAAGACGGAGATACTAAGCACAAATGCTCAGTCAGTTGATGCAACCGGTGGTAGGGATGGGACACAAGAACAGGAATTACATAGGAATTGGGACCAAACACAGCTTCTTGCAGGAAAAGTAGGAGAGAGTAGCACTGGAACAATACTATGCAGAACTCCTGTTCTAAGCCCCCAACACGCATAAAACAGGATAAGTGTTTCTTCCTTACAGACCTGTCTGGCTGAAGGCTGTGAGGTTTCATGTATCACATTTTGACATCTGGAAAAAAAAAGTCCAGAAATAGCTTTTTGTTGCCTTAAGAATTTAAAGCTTAGAAATTGAAAGTGAGTGAGGTTGACGGTCTTTCTTATGTATTCAGAATGAACAGACTAATTTGCACACTGCAAAAAGCTCCTCATACCTTCATCAATTATAATTATGGTGAATTCACTTCTATGTGGGCAAGATTGCTTGTAGAATGGAATGGTAGGTAGGATGGGTATTTAGGCCGAGTTTACTAGAACTGATCAATTACATATTTTCTAGAAGGCTATTCGATGTGAATAATCGTTGGAATGACCTCTATAAGTCAGTTCAACTTAAATAACTAAGTTTATGCCTAGATTCATTTATAAATGTGTTAAGGAAAAAAATTACGAATTAAGTGAGTCACAAGACCTATAGTAACTCATGTCTGTGTTCCTATAGAAATGGAAGTTTATTTGATTGCAATTGTAACTCATGGAGAGATTGTGAATAATATTAGAGGCCTGGGCTGTGTGAATAATATTAGAGGTCTGTTAGTTTAGAACCAAAATCTATAGCATTGGAATATAAGAAGCTAACATCGGTTCATTAGGTCCTGCTAGTCTAGATGTCAGAAAATGTCTTGGTTCTACTAAAGAAGATGACCAACCAGACATGAAATCACCAAAGTAAGGGGGTAGGGGTGGTTTTTTTTTTTTAATGTTGAGGCTTATGGTGAAATATTGCCTCTTAATTATCCAAATTCCTGAAAATCACAGGAATGAGCAAAAAGGTAGCAGCTTTTCTCAGATCTGAGTCAACAATTTTTCAGGAGTTTCACAAGAATATTCTTGAGTTCTACTTAAAAGTACCACAATTATACCATGATGTGTGGTAAGCAATGCACATGTTTTGCCCCTGGGTTGTAGTTCCTTCTTTCTGGTAAGCTATACTGCCTCTTGAGTGTGACATTTCATAACTTATCTATGTGTGCTGCAAAATTATTGCAGCAGTTTCTGTTCAAAGAAAACTTTTTAAAGTTCTAAATGACTTCAGACAGAGGTATTTCGCTCTTGGGCAAGATAGGTGTCTATGAAGAAATTCTGTCTTGAAGTGACTAGGATGGCTGCAATTGCAAAACATCAAAAATGTAACTCCACTAGTTTGCATCCAATCATGCGTTCAGATGGGCTATTTTTTTAACCTGAGGATGTGTCTTTTTCTCATCTCTGTAGTTAAGACCTCAGAAATGGACCTTGACTTGCAGTGCCAAGAATTTGATACATCAAAATGGAAAGAACTTGTTGCATCCATGAACCAGCACAAAACAATTAGGTAAGTTACAACATTTGGTGAATTGTAAGGGCTTTTTGAAGGCATTGTTTGATGATTTTAACATTTCCCTCCATAATTTGAATTGCAGAAAATTAATAATGGATTAGCACAAAAAATCTTCTGAAATGTCACTCACATGAAGGATGGTATTTTTCCCCTTGTTTCCCCTCCAATGTTTTGCTTTCCCATATAACCAATGTTTGTCATTCTTGGAAGTTTTAAATGTGTGGACTTCAACTCCCAGAATTCCCTAGCCTGCAGCTTTGAAAACATTGAAAAACCCTGCATGGTTTCTCTTTCTCACTCCAGTTCATGTATTTTTCAGATGCATTTGCTCGTAGATCCTCTTAGCCATCTTGGACAAATTGTTCAGTATAGTAAGAAATTGTACAGAAAGCACTTAGTATTTGTTTGCAGGGGGAGAAGGGGTGGGATCATATAAGTGTAGTATGTTGCTCCAGGACATTCTTAGATACTTCAGATTCATGCTATGCTGCATCTGTTAGCTTTTATTCAAGCATTTTAAAAGTGTACTAATAAGCTTAGCCTAGGCCGGTACTGTTGATGACAAATAACTTATCTGACTAAATTAGAGCTAATGTCTAAGTCTATTTTTTTCTCTAAATTTTTAGATTGGATGACTGTGGTCTGAGAATTAGCCATTGTGAAGATCTGTCTGTTCTTCTGACTACCAATCAAGAATTAATTGAACTGAATCTAAGCAACAATGAACTGGGAGATGCTGGTGTAGATGCTCTATGCAAAGGATTGTTAAACGCCAATTGCAAACTTCAAAAACTCTGGTAAATATTCCTAAAATTCTTAATGGTTTTGGTAGCTTTGGATTATACTTTCCACAAATGGAAACTTTTATATAATTATTGCCTTCCATGTTAGTCTGTTCCAAACGTGGCTATAGAAGTACCTAGCGTTTCTCCCAGGCATTAATTCTTAATATAATTCATCATTGGCTCTTATTGGCCAAAAATGGTATTTATTATTATACATAAACCACAGTGGCTCAGTGGTTAAAATGCAGTACTGTGGGCTACTTCTGCTGGCTGCCTGCAGTTTGGCAGTTCAAATCTCAAGGTTGACTCAGCCTTCCTTACTTCCGAGATGGGTAAAATGAAGACCCAAACTGTTGAGGGCCATAAGCTGACTCTGTAAACTGCTTAGAGTGGGCTGTAAAGCACTGTGAAGTGGTATATAAGTTTAAGTACTATTACTAAGTGCTATTATTACATCCAGTTAGAATAGCAATTGGGAATGGAATTTCTGATGCTATGTGATGCAGGTAGCCCTCAAACTTACAACAGTTCATTTAGTGACCTTTCAAAGTTACAACAGCACTGAAAAAGTGACTTATGACCATTTTCATACTTATGACCATTGCAGCATCCCCATAGTCACATGATTAAAATTTGGATGCTTGGCAATTGATTCGTATTTATGACAGTTGCAGTGTCCCAGGGTCATGTGATTCCCTTTGGTGACCTTCTGACAAGCAAAATTAATGGGGAAGTCAGATTCACTTAACAATTGTGTTACTAAATAACTGCAATGATTGACTTAACTGTGGCAATACAGGTCTTAAAATGTGTCAAAATTCACTTAAAAAATATGTCACTTAACATAAATTTTGGGAGTTGTGATTATAAGGCTAGAACTACCTGTAAAGTAATGTGACTCTATCACTTAGTGACAGCAATCTCTCTGTTGCTGCCATTAACGGAATCCCATTGCTCCTTCACCATCCAAGCCATTCCCAACTTAGTCCTTTCCAGTCATGAGCATCAGGAAGGTAAGAGACTGGCTCCTCCATCTCCTCGTCAACCCTGCCCCATAGCATCTCCCTCCCCCCTTCTGCCTGTTTGGCTACCAGTTTCCCTTGCCATCACCAAGCTTGCCACACTGTGTCACTACTGTTCCAGCCAGAACCTTCCTTGCACTCCATTATTTTGCTCCAGGGCTGCCTGGGTCTCCAGAACCTTTTGTTTCAACATAGCTGGGCAAAAAGGAGAAACAAAAGAAAGCCCTGACTAGCACAAAAATGGAGCCCTGGACAAAGAGAGGGTTCCCAGTTGCACAGGCAGAAAAGGTGCTGTGGACAAGGCCCCAGCTGGTGGAAGACTTGTCAGAGTTTGTTGCAGAAAATCCAGCAAGCATACACAGTAAAATAATTCAGCCTGTTGATTAAATCAGTCAACATGGCTTTACCCCAATATGACCTGGTCAGACCAGAATCTTCCAGCAGTGAGTCCTTCGTTGTTTGTAAGACCCCATTCTGCCTCTCAGCTACACCATTCTCAGCTCCTTGTGCCTTCTTCTAAAATGGTGTATGTTCTCTTCAGAAACCAAACAGGCTTTAAGGGCTTCCAGATGCAATTCCTGCTCTGGTTCATATTCAAACACTGCTGAAACAAATGTCCCACATTTCATCAAGGCTATTTAACACCAACAGCACTTTCTGAGATTCAGGAATCTGCATTCCACACTGTTTTAACGCAATGTGTTCAGCAAATGTGTCTCTACATGTTCATGTGGTTGCAGACGGGCTCTGTATAATTTTCTCGATAATTGCCCAATATTGCATGCTGACACACTCACATGCACATTTCTCAATTTCAGCCAGACTTCATTATCAATGGAGGAGTCCCGCAAGGGCTGAAACTTCAAATAGTATAAGTCCCTTCCTTCAGAAACTTTGTAATTTCAAATGATCACTGAACCAGTGGATGTTAAATAACTGCCTTTCTGAAACAGCAGTATAAGTGATTTACAGTCAACTATATTCAAATGATTTTTCAGGGTGGGTTGATAGGATAATCACTTTACACTCCTTTTCCCTGGGAATACTTCATTGTTTCCACAGCAGTCCCATATAATTAATTAATTACTTAACTAATAAATAAATAAATAAACAAATAAATAAATAAAATCATAGAACTCAAGTTCTTTTGTGTTGAATAATACCGAGAGAAGAATATGGAAGTTTAAATTCTCATGCCTGTAAAAGAGCATTGATTTCATATAGCAAGGAGGGAGAGCATTATATTGGAAAGAATGAGGGCTGTTGTTTAGATGCCTCTTGAAATAAATAGGTAAAATGTGTCGTTATTGAAAAAGTCCCATATATATTGATTCAGCTCTGACAAATGAAACTAGTATAATGTGATCAGTGAGTTCTATGCCACCCAGTCAATGTCGATTCTTAGCAACCACATAGGTAGAGTTTGTCCAGAAAGGAATAGGCAGATCTGTGGAGAAAGTGCAGGTAGATCAAAGGGCTGAGACAGGGAGATGGATGGCTGCTTCTCCGGGGAGTCTAACCCTAACCCTAACCTTAACCTAGCTGCCAGTGGTAGGGAAGCTCTCCTGTTACTGAATTTGCCCTCCCCTTTCTCTGGCTTTCCCAAGCTGGCTCCAGCCTCCCCCCCCATCCTGTCCCCTTTGCAACTTCCCCTCCCGAGTCTGCTAGAGACTTTCTTTGGGGGTGGGGAGGAAGGATGGACCACCCGTGCATATCACACTTTTTCCCCTGAAGATGGATCCAGACAGGAAGAGGGGAAAAAAGATTTGGCTGGCAGAGGGCCACCAGAGTGGAACCCTGATCCAAATGTAAAATGGGGAGCAATGATGGGGAGCTGGGAATCGGGTGTTCCTGGAGCGCGCTGGGGAGAGATCATTCATAGACAAGTGGCAACTACACTTTGGAAAAGGACCAGTTAGCGTGGCTCCTTCCAAGAAAATCCCTCAAACTGGCTGTGCACAGCCCCATTCAGGACAGCTGCAGAATGCTGAAGATGGATGCCAGGGCTCTTTTTGCTCCCTGCTTAGTGGGTTTAGTAGGCTGCTCAGCCGAGGCACCTACCTGCCTGCTGGGGGATCCTCAGGAACTACAAAAACCTTGCTCTATAGTGTGGGCTGTGGGGAGAGGGGCTTTGAAGATGTAATGCATAGGCTAACTTGAAATAAATGGGACTTGGAGGTGATGTCTTCAGCTGTGAGACTAAGGAGTGCAGAAACCTGGCTATTTCTTCTGAAAGAAAAGAAGTTGCCTTGTACTAGGGTGGGCCAGTGGCTTACTTAGTTTTGCATAGATACTTGATCCTTCTCCCCTTTCTTCCAACCCCCTGCAAAAAACCTGAGATTTTCAACTGCTTTGGATTATAGTTTTTTAAGTTTTGAACCAGAATGGACAAATTGTCAAACTTGAGATCCAACATAATTAAAGAATATCAGGTT
The DNA here is from genome assembly GCA_017656035.1 of Myanophis thanlyinensis. Taxonomy (NCBI): domain Eukaryota; kingdom Metazoa; phylum Chordata; class Lepidosauria; order Squamata; family Homalopsidae; genus Myanophis; species Myanophis thanlyinensis. Next base: position 13,070 of record JAEANM010005997.1, read on the forward strand.
GGCGAAATGAAAAACTATTGGCAATTGAATTTCTTTTGTTAGTAAATACCAAAAAATGAATTGTACATTTCTTGTGTGCAAAACAATTGAGCATTTTGCTATATATATTTATAATTGCTGTTTTTGATATAGTGTATAAGATATATGATGCATCGTTTATAGCCAGTCATTGAACTCATCAAGAAGAAACACAAAGAGCCACCCTGCTGGAACAGAGGAGTTATATTGGAAGAATCTGCCAATATGTCTTTCAAGTTTAATCTGCCTTAATGTCTTTCAAGCCAGTTTTGACATGGCCACTCTCAGGAATGGGAATTTGTGGCCTTCAAAAATATGTTTTGTTTGACTGCCATGTTCCAGCCAGCATGACCGTAGCATTCAGTGAGATGATACTTAGCTATCTGCTCCTACTCTCAAGCATTAATGTAATTTATACCGTTTTATTATCCCAGGTTACGAAACTGCAACTTAACTAAAGCTTGCTGTGAGAAGCTTCGTTCTGTAGTTAGCAAATCATCTCTGACAGAACTACACTTGGGAGATAACAGTTTGGGCACATCAGGTGGGAAAGCATTGTGCCAAGGACTTGTGGATCCAAACTGCCAACTAGAATCACTACAGTAAGTATTTGAAATTCTTCAGTACATATAAGACAGCAAATATGTTTTAGTTAGAAGTTTCTCATGTTAGAAAGCTTTTTCATCCATATTGTAAGGACCACCAACACTGAATTGGATAAACCAGCAAAAATTAGAAGAGAGTATGGTATAGTGGTTAGGGTATGGAGGTTGAGGTACTGAGATTGAGGAGATCAGTCATGAAATTATATCAAATGAGGGATCCAAAGTCATGATCTTTCACTCAGAGATTACATGAGAGATTACATGAGTCTCAGAGAAGGTGGATGTAGCATTTTACATTGATTCATCCTTGTAATTGTACTCATTTTAGATATCAGGTCATTGACTTTTTAGCGGCCCAGGTTTCTGGCTGTTAACCGCTTAATACCTAGGCTGTTCATAGTAAGTTTTCTGTTTTGGAAATCTCAGGGATTTCCCAATTTTATTTTTTGATGGGATTGTACGTCTATATACAGATTTCTTTATAATAATGGCATGGGATACTTGTGGACTCTTAATTCTTGCTTGATGAGCAAGAAACATTTATGATTGGGGTGGCCTTCGTACAGATTATCTGGTGTGCCGGTAGTGCCCTCTCCTGATTCGAGATGCCGTAATAGATCTTGTAGTTGTTATGACTTAGTTTCATTTTGGCAGTTGCAACATTGAAGTGGATCTGTGAAGACAACTTGGAAACTACAGGTTGAATATAGTATAGCAGTGCAGGTAGATTGTGGGCATACTTTGTTTTGACCACATTATCCCTCTGCTTTGTATTGGTTATCAAGCTTCATGACTTGGGGCCCCGATACCAGCACAACATCCTTCCACTGGTGGTTTCTGCCCATTCCATAAGTTCTGACAGAATCAGCATGCTCCAGATTTCCATTAGTGAAGCAGTGCCCTCTTGTTGGCTTACTGGAGATGTGTACTCTGTGTCATTTCTGCTTTCTGGAACCACATTTCCCCCAAATGCACATGGTCCCAATCCAGTTGTATTTTCAGAAAGGCTTGATGACCTGAGTTTTCAGCAAATCCTTGGAAGGGTGGTTTGTGAATCCAGTTGTTGAACTCTCTTTTATGATGTGTAACTGGTTTCATTAATTTTCCTGACTTGGGTTTTGACAGTTTAATTCAGGGGTGTTAAACTCAATTTCATTGAGGGCTGCATCAAGGTTGTGTTTGACCTTGGGGAGCTGGGGTGGTCATGGCCAGCTTGAGTTCTCTCAGGGGTGCCTGTGGCGGCCCAAGCACTCTGCCAGTGAAAATGGACTCCCGAGTTCTGTTTTCAGCCGCCACAGCTGCCTGCAATCCTCTGCCAGTGAAAACGGAGCTTGGGAGAGCCGTTTACAACCAAAAATGGAGCTTGGGAGCTTGTTTTCACTGACAGAAGCACTGCAGGCCGATACTTCGCTGTTTCCTGGGCAACTCCACAGGCCAGATCTAAGTACTCCGTGGGCCAGATCTGGCACCCAGGCCTTGAGCTTAACACACCTGCTCTGATTGTTATTTGCTTGCTTGTGAACTGGATATGTAAACTTGTTTTCTTGCTTTAATCTTATTTATGCTTTGTATGCTTTGTTTATGTTGCTTAGAGTTGGTGTTACGATGGAGACCGGCTAGAGGTTGATTAAATAAATGAATAATAAAACTAAACAAATTGGGTTGCACAGACTTAGATTTTTAGAACAACTTTATTGTCACTTTGAATTTACACTAATCGGCATACATTAAAATGAAATTACATTTCAGAATTTCAGAAAGCTCTACCGTAGATTATTAATACGTATACAGTACATCCTCTGCACCTTCCCCCAACCTAAAATACATGTCTTTACTATTACTTTTTGGAAATCAACTCACTCCTCTCTCTTATAGACTACAATTCTGTGACCTCACAAAGGAAAACATAGAAGCTCTCTGCTCTGTACTGTGTGTCAAATCGTCCCTGCAAATGCTCAACCTGAGTAATAACAAACTAGGAGATGACGCAGTGAAAATCCTCTGCCAAGCTTTGGTGAAGGGCTCTTCTAACTTGCAATCCCTACAGTAAGATACAGTTCATATTTGTCTGGAGTCTCTTTTGGGGTATATCACAGCTGAGAATTTTCTAAAGAAGTGGGTGTCTACCTTAAAGTGTAATCCACCCAAGATGGATTGTACCAGAGTGAACATTTAAAACAGTTTGAGCTTGGAATAGCTATTTCAGTTATTCTGAGTTCAAAATAAAACAAATTTATTATCCTGAGGTAAGATGGACGGCCAGTTCTCTAAACCAGGTAAGATAGGCAGGCAGTAAATTTTACAAATAAGTAAATAAATTATGTTTCAGTGTTTTATCCAGATCCAGGATAAAAGGAGTTTTTATTCCACATCTTTCTAAGTAATTCACCAAAAATTGAAGTTTAGAAAAAGTCCAATTAGCTAAATCAGCAGATCCACTTGTATTTAAGCAGGTTGTCAAATGTAAACTTTGCTTGTATGTTCACAGATAATCTCTATTGCTAAACTATTACACTTTATCTTGCAATTATATTATGAACTACAATTTCTATGTGCTTTATGCATTAGAAAGAAGTCTTAAACTGATAGTTTAAATATATTTCCTGTTGTTAGATTATTGTGTTAAAATGACCCCATTGTTTTTGCAATTTTGCTGGACTATGTTTTGTGCAGACTGGTTGCAACAAAGTACTTAAATTTTTTTTGTCTACTTTGTGTATCCATGTGTGTGTATGTATGTGTTAAAAGCTTGATATATTTTAAAATCCTATTTGCCAGTTTTGTAAACTGGATGTAGATAGCTCTGATCATTGATTAAACCCCCTTCTTTGTGGCCCTGTGATGAAACACAAAGCAGGGGACTTGTTTAGAGTTTCCATTGTGTCAAAATGTGTGAAATATCACAATTGTGGCTGTTCTCTTCCAAGCTTGGAACGTTTTTTCTTATATGTGCACCCTTAGAAACATAAAGCCATGTGTTCTGTAGCTGCAAGATGCCTATCTCTAATATTGTGATTATTGTAGGCAGAGTTGCTGAAATAACAAAATTCTATTGTCAGTTTTCTGGTGAAATCTAGTGCAGCTTTGAAATTATTTTTGCTTATTTGCAGCTTGGAGAGCTGTGAGATCACACTTGCTAGTTGTGAGGACCTCAGTACTTTCCTCAGTAATACTCCATCCTTGAAAGACTTATGCATAGGAGACAACAGTATTGGTGATGCAGGACTAGCTATCCTCTGCCAAGGCATCCAAAATCCAAATTGCAAAGTAGAGAAACTATGGTAAGTGGCTCCCCAATCAATGCAATAATTATTTATGTCTATAAAATATATCTCTAAAGGAATGTAACATTTACCATAAATGAGTCACAAATCCCAGTTTCCATCCATGTTTCTATAAATGGCCATCTAGCCTAGTAATGGCCAATTCTTTTCTGTTAAAGATAATCTCTGATTCTGGAGTAATATCAGAGATGCTACCACCAAATGGCTGCTATCAAATAGGGGTCCCATTCATATCAAAGACTAAGGCTAGGGGGCAGGGAGAAACAATCTTTGAGGCTCAAGTATGTTGAGAAATAGACTTGGTCTTGATCTGTTTCCATTGGCCAAGGGAGAATTTTGATTCGGGGTCATACGTTTATTTCAATATTTTTTATGCATTACTACTCATTACAAGTGAATGGGATGTAGTTTAAGGAGCAAGTTTGTGAAGATGTAAATAAATGTTTCAAATGAAGGACCTATGGGTCTTCTAACTTACTTGTTGGTGAAAAGCTAAAGGCAATGATTTGGTAATTATTTCAGGTTGTGGGAATGCAATATCACTGCTACTGGTTGTAAGGAACTTGCCAAAATCGTTGGCACCAAAGAGACACTCAAAGAGATGAGCCTGCTGGGAAATCCTGTGAAAAATGAAGGCGTAGAATTTTTATGTGAAGAGCTGAAGAATCCAAAAACAAACCTCCAATCTCTATGGTTAGTGCATGTTTTCTTTCTGCTGCAATCAGCAATGCTACTTAACAGGATATGTCTAGAATTGGAGGGGCAACATAGCTTTAAGGGATTGCTTAAATGACATTCCTGCCAAGCTTCTGATTCCAAGAATCTATAAGGTAACCCATCCCCAGCAAATATACCCTTGCTGTGAGGTAGAAGCTCTTTAAACCTTTAATTTTCTGAACGTATCTTCGCTTTTCTATTACTTGCAATTTTTACCATTGAAGCCCTAGGCCAGATGGCTATGAAAAAGAAAGTTATGCTGAAGCAAGGAGAGAATCATGTGGGTAAATAAAGCTAGAGTTGCTGGGTCTTCGGCAAACAAAACTAGCTGCTAATAATAATTTGACAGAAGAGAAAGCAAACAAAATCTGGGGAAAGGTTTGTTTCAACGCAAAGCCCCAACGTTAGTAAGAGATGTACTTATTTGCCTGTTTCAGGTTAAGAGATTGTAGCTTGACTGAGGCTTGCTGCAAGAGTATTAGCTCAGCTCTGAGTGTGAACAAGGTCCTAAAAGAGCTGCAACTGGGTGGCAACTCCATTGGAGATGCAGGAGTGATTGAAATCTGTGAAGGTGTGATGAGTCCGAACTGCAACCTGGAATCCCTCTGGTGAGTGACACTGTAAACCTCTCTTATCCGAGACAGCATGCATGCTGGCTGGGGAATTCTGGGAATTGAAGTCTATATATCTTAAAATTGCCCAAATGTGAAAAACATAGATCTTTCCCTTTTTTGTCCTTTGCCTGGAGTTTGCAGTGAATATTTTTCATCCACTCAGCTTCTGAGGCCAACATTCTTCACACTGAACAACAACAGGAATAGCTTTTGAGTGTATATAGTCCAGGAGGCATCTTCCTATGAAAAGTTGGCCTACACTAAAACATTAGGATTTTTTTTAGTAAAAAGGGGGCTTGTACTCAAAATATGAATGAATAAAGAAGAATAGTATAGGACACTAGATTTTGGTATCATTTTAAATGCTTCATCTTCATCAGGTTCCCATGACTCTCACACTGTATCTTTATCCCACAATTTTGAGGATTAGACAGTTATCATCGAAGGTGCAGGATATCAGATTATATACTTTAATAATTGCACATCAGGAATTTTTTTATATATAAACATATCCAACTGCGTTTTATATACTAATTGCTATTTTTAAGATACGTTAGCCAACCTGGATGCCTTTAAAAAAAAAGCACAACCTTTTTAATGTAAATGTAAGGTAGAGATTGTTTCTAAAGATAGGTGTGCCAATCATAGTTGTCTTTACCAAAGCAAAACTGATACATGCAACAAACCTTTGGGGAGAT
>JAEANM010005998.1:0-19004 GCA_017656035.1 Myanophis thanlyinensis
CAGGATTCTCCCGCTCTCTTTATTATAATTGACAAACTGCTTGTCTCCAAGCATACCATATATGGGTACAGAACAGAAAGCACTGGGAATAAAGATTTATCTTAAAGTATGGATAGAAATATGTGGGAAGAGGCATTCCTTCGTACAGTATATTGGAGAATCCAAGGGTTCCTGGCCTAAAAATGGCAGCCACAACTGACAAGTGAAGTCACATCCCTTTTTGTATTTCTGCAAAGTATGCAAAGGCTTTGATCGCTCAGCTGTGTTCAGTATTTTGAAGACAATGACTGAGGTTAAACTAGCTAGGACAATAATTTGTAAATTAGTTTTCAGTACAGGTAGTCCTCGATTTACAACAGTTCATTTAGTGACCGTTCAAAATACACAATGGCACTGAAAAAAAGTAACTTTTTCATACTTGTGACCACTGCAGCACCCCCATGGTCACATGATCAAAATTAACATGCTTGGCAACTGATTCATATTTATGATGGTTGCAATGTACTGGGGTCATGTGATCAGCTTTTGTGACCTTTAGACAAGTCAATGAGCAAGCCAGATTCACTTAACCTTGTAACTAACTTAACAACTGCAGTGATTCACTTAACAGCTGTGGCAAGAAAAGTTGTAAAATGGGGCACAAGTCATCTAATAAATGTTTCGTTTAGTAATATAAATATTGGGCTCATTTGTAATCATAAATGTAGGACTACCTGTGTTTGATTTTCCCTATTGCCCTAGCCTACCTTTAGAATTTCAAGCTTTAGCAAGTACAGTGCTCACCTTTCACTGAAATCTGTCTTCCTCAAGTCAGAGATAATTGACTTCTTTCAACTTTTTCTCCCCAAATAAGGAAGGAGAAAAATCTAACTATTATTATATTTATGCGATCTTTAAGTTTGTCCAAGCTTTGAGGGCTCTTCCAACTATCACTGTGTATTAGAAAAAAATCTTCCATTGCAGTCAGCTTTGGACTTTATCAGTGAAAGTACAGAAAAATCTGCTGCATGCAAACATTGCTTTCTACATTGTAGTTAGCTGTCCGGATTTTATATATAGGATAGACTGTCATATAAACATATATACAGTATATTTGCACACTGACATGCACATACATGCACAAAAACTTAAATAAATAAAATGTTATACAGAAAAGATATAAAGTTTTCAGAATCTCATTTCCCAGGGTCAATTTTCCCCTTTTCCTTTTGAACCAGAGTGCATTCAATGAATATGTTGTCAGTATTCATTTTGTTTTAAACAAACAGAAAAAGGCAAAATTGCATATGTACAATAAACACTGTGTTTATAAAAAAGTGCAGCATTGTGATGATTTGCATATGTAAACTTACCAAGAACTGAATACTGCAGATGTAACTATTATTAAAAGAGCTTTAATGAATTCAAACTGGAGCCATGGAATAAAATGTAATTTACTGATAATGCATGCATGTATGAATTAGTTTTCTTATGTGTCACAGATGTACCTTTAGCCATTTTTTCAGTTAAGATATTTAAAGTTCCCTCTTGACTGATTTGGTCTTTCATCTTTCTATTGAATAAGAGTCTATTTATGTTTTCTTGTTGAAAGAACTGAAGAATTATTGTCATCAAATGCCTTGAACATTTAATTGAACAGGTATAATGCATGTTTAACAGAAATGTCAGGAAGATTTTAAAAGCACACAACTAAGAAATAGAAATAAACATGTCTGAAAGAGTGAATTATGTATAAACAATATATCTAACCCAAGGCAGGCTCATGGAAAAGAAAAAAACCCAATACATTGCTCATTCACTGCAGAGAGACGCATACCATTTCATAAAAATTAGCTTTCTAGCAATGCAGGAAATTGAGTGAAATCATTAGCCATTCACATTTGGCTCAAAAATAAATAAACAAATAAAAAGGTTTTTAAAAGCATACAAGATTTTGAAGCACTGAATATTTGTTTTATATTATTGATACAAATGATAACTTGTTTTGCTGCTATCTTTAATAAATGTAATCTTCGCTTTTAATTATGCTTTTTAAAGAAATTGTTTTTTTTAATGTATTGCATTTTGAAGAGGTGGAATGACCACAGGAGACATATTGGTACTCTACAATTGCAGATAATTAACTTTTGAATGCATTTTTTTCCATGGGGTATTTAAGAAATGTGATGCAATCCAAATCTGCCAAACATTAGTATTGAACTATTCATTCATTCATTCATTCATTTTTTATAATCTCCCAATTCAACCAATGAATGCTATGTTACTAAAGAAGTCTGACATCTATAAGGATTGAAGTTGGTGAAGTGGGAAGTAGCCTTGCTCAGAAAGAACAATTATATAAACATGCAACAAATGCATTCCAATCTTAAGAATGGGATGGTGGGGAATGACCAAGGTTAAACGAAAAGGCTTCAGTTTTAAAACCTGATTTGATTCTTCTCCTGGCAAAATTTTTAGTCAGAAATACCTTCTCTTCCCTTCAGAAAAACCACATATAGTTGTTAAGCTTCATCTCTTCTATAGTTCTTGAATGTGAGGTTGAATATATCTAGGGATATGAGAATAATAATTGTAAAGAGTTTAAAGTATGACATGTTTCTTCAAGGACAATGGCTTATACTTGAATAAGAGAAGAGAATGCTTAAAAAAGTAAGACATGGACAACCAGTTTATTGTAGTAGTCAAGGCACCAAGCTACACTATAAGACTGTGAGATCTAGTTTTTCCTTAGGAACAAAGCTAGCTGGTGATCTTGGACCAATTGTTTGCTCTCAGCCTTAGGAAGGAGTCTGGCAAATCACCTTATAATGAAAACTCAGAACTTGTGCAGGCAGTCACCAGGGGGTCAGTACTAGTGGAGTGGACTGGAGTGAGGAGAAGAGAGGAGAAGGAGAGGATAGGAAAGCACTAGGACATGGGGCTAAATTTTAGTCTACATTACAATACTTTCATTTGTTAACTCAGTCACTATCTCCTAAATTTTGATTGCTTTTATTGGACTTGGAACCTTGTCCAAATCCTGAATGACAGGTATATAACCATAGAAAGAAGAATTATTCCAATGGATTTTCAGAAGTATAGGATTTAAGATTAAATCAGCCTTCTGCAATGATCTGTTTTGATTGAAGCTGAGTATCTAACACATCCAAAGACTCATGGTCAGGAAAGTCTACCTACATTAAACCAAAGGGATGATACAATTAAACCTACAACTTCCAATAAAGTAATGTTGATTTGTTGCTTTGATGAAAGAAAGTTTTTTAAAATGTATTCTGATGTATCACTATAACAAAAATTAAGTTTACCTTCTGCCAACACTGAGAATAGTACTGTATATGTGTCCTAATAGAATAGAATTCTTTATAGAATAGAATTCTTTATTGGCTAAATGTGATTGGACATAAAAGGAATTTGTCTTTGGTGCATATGCTCTCAGTGTACGGAAAAAGAAAAATACATTCATCAAGAATAATAAGATACAACACTTAGTGATAGTCATAGGGTACTAAATAAGCAATCAAATCATACTAGGAAACAAATATAAATTGTAAAGATATAAGCAACAAAGTTATAGTCATAAATGAAAGGAGATAGGTAACAGGAACGATGACAATAATAACAGTAATACAGTCTTAGTGAATAGTTTTATAGTGTTGTGGGAATTAGTTGTTTAGCAGAGTGATGACATTCGGGGAAAAACTGTCCTTATGTCTAGTTGTTCTGGTGTGTAGTGCCCTATAGCATCATTTTGAGGGTAGAAGTTGAAACAATTTATGTCAAGGTTATGAGGGGTCTGTAGATATTTTCACAGCCCTCTTTTTGACTTGTGCAGTGTACAGGCCCTCAATGGAAGGCAGGTTGGTAGTAATTGTTTTTTCCGCAGTTCTAATTATCTGTTGAAGTCTGTATCTGTCTTGGGTTGCAGAGCCAAACCAGACAGTTATAGAGGCGCAGATGACTGACTCAATAATTCCTCTGTAGAACTGAATCAGCAGCTCCTTGGGCAATTTGTGCTTATAATATGTTATAATAAAACGTGCTTATAATATGTTATAATAAAACGTAGAAATTTGAAGGATTCTACTGTCAATACTGTGTTGTCTAGTATTGTGAGAGGTGGTAGTACAGGAAGGTTTCTCCTAAAATCTATCACCATTTTTATGGTTTTGAGAGTGTTTAGTTCCAGATTGTTCTAGTCACACCACAAGGCTAGTTGTTCACCCTTCTGTCTCTATGCAGATTCATTGTTGTCTCAATGAGACCAATCACTGTTGTATTATCTGCAAACTTCAGTACTTTAACAGAGGGATCTTTTGAGATGCAGTCACTGGTATATAGACAGAAGAGCATTGGATAGAGCACACAGTCCTTGGCGGGAGTGGGGGGGTGGACTGTGCTAATTATATTTGTATCTGCTGTGATTTTTAGCTTCACCTGCTGCTTCCTGTCTGTTAGGAAGCTTATGATCCATTTACAAGTGTGGTCAGGTACATCTAGCTGATTTAGTTTAATTAGAAGAATATCTGGAATGATAGTATTAAATGCTGAGGTGAAGTCTACAAAGAGGACCCTTGCATAGGTCTTTGGAGATTCAAGATTTTGTAAGATGTTGCAGAGCCATATTAACAGTATCATCTGTTGATTTAGTTGCTTGGTATGCAAATTGCAAGCGGATCCATGATGGTTTTCAAGTGGACCAGCACTAGCCTTTAACTACAGATGTTAGAGCAACTGGTCTGAAGTCATTCAGTTCCTTGATGGAGGGTTTCTTTGGCACTGGAATAATAGTAGAGCATTTGAAGCAAGAAGGAACAATGACATACAGAATTACAAACTAACTCCCCAAAATTCATTTAACTAGTTAAACTCATTCACATGTTATGTGTTTTTGTAAATGGAAAATTGAATTATTTTCATCAATCATATGGATGAAAAACTGTGGCTTTCAGAAAGAGTGTTAAGACCTGCCTCTGCCAATTGGCACGGGTTAGAGTAATATCCTACTGTGGGAATGGTTGGGGTTCGGGGGATGTTCTTTTTACCTGTCTAACTTTTTAAATCTTCATTCTGTAACTTTACCTTCTAATTTTTGTTTTTCACTTTGTTTTTATTTATGTTTTTATTCTATGATACATTTTTATTATAAGACACCCAGAATTGTTTAGGTGAAATGGGTAAAATATAGACATTTAACAAATAAATAAATTCAGTTAACATCTAGAACTTCTACCAATAATAGAATGCAGTGGCTATAACTGATAGCTGAGCCCTCTTCTTCTGATGTTGTCCTGCTCTTGCATCTAATTTGTTTTTCATTTTTAAGCAATACTAAGGTGACACTGTACATGTTTTAATTTAAACTTTACAGGCTTAAATTTGCAATCTTTTTACAGTTTTACTAGTGTAAAATTACAATCTTGCGTATTTTAATTACAGTGAAATAAAAATTCCTCTCAACCCTGCTCTACTTCAAAATACCTTGCAGATTCAAATTGTACCATGGCTTCACTTTAAGCACGTTAAAAAAGGTCATTTGATGAAGATTCATATATGGTAAATTAGCAATCTTGTTTTCAACAATTGCAGGCCAGATTTTTCAGGAAAATCAGACAGCAAGGTCTGAGGGCAACAAACTGTGCCATCAACCACATCTGGACAATTATATCTTAGCTTTGTAAGACGAGCTGTGAATGCTGCCATTTTATTCCATCTGTCACATGGACACTAAGACAGAGAAATGTTCAGTTAACTATGGTTTCCCATTTCATCCGAATTGCAAAAAAAAAATTTCTAGATTTATATATTACTCTGATCATCAACTGTTTCTATGCAATTTATAGTCCTACCATACCAAAACAAAACAAAATATTCCTGTCAATGAATCATAAAAACTCATATACCATATACACCTACACAAGGAGAATCTCATGATATTAAACCAACTCAGGATTCTAAATCAAGTATTGTAAATTTGGGGGTATCAGCATGGATAATGACTGTTTCAAGCACACATTACTCACAATGCTGTTGTTAAATACTTCCTTTTATGCAAGATTTGGAACCTGTGGTTCAATTATTGGCTTTTTATATGTTTAGTTTGTTCCTCACTTGTAGAATTTACTTTATAGAATCACAGATACAGGAAACTGTTTTAAACATGGCAGTTTCATGCTTATAGCACTATCTTCTTTGAATTTATTTAATCTGTTTTTGAAACCATCTAAGTCTGTGGCCACATTGATCATTTTTTCTGTCCATCATGGAAGTAAAATGGGAATGTTAGTGATCACAACTTCATAGCATGAAACTTGCATGCCTGTCACCAAGAATTTGAACTGATTGGCTGTGTTAATTCTCCTTATATTGATGCTTATTTCCCTTTACCATCAGAGAAAAAAATATGTTGTCAGACTTAGAAAAAATTCATTGCTTGCATGGTAAAAACTCAATAAAATTTACTTTTAATGAGATTACATAATTTATCCATTGTGCTACTTTTATTGAACTTATTTATGTCCATTATACTTTACAGTTTCTATTAGTAGCCGTGAAGTAGCTAATAAAATCATAGCGTTCCTTTCTACATGAAAACTTCGTTCCACTTGGTGAGCTGCACAAAAACAGGGAATTAAAAAGATTGAAAATGACCAGGTTCTATGGACATGGGAAACATTGTCACTGGATCATCACAGTTGCTGAATATATTGTATAATATAATATTAATATAATAGACTATAATATTAAGATGAAGTACAGCAAATGAGAATGACCTGCCTGCTAGTAAATTGTAATAAAATGACCTGAAAAGACTTGTTCAGCCTGGCCAATCCAGTTCAGGTTCTTCTTTCCAAAATAGGAAATCATTACTATTTAGAACATATTTCAACTGATTTTGTACAGCATCAAAAAAGGCCTCTTGACAACCCAGACGCTTAGTATGATGTAATGGTTAAAGTGTTGAATTAGGACAGGAGATATCTAGGTTCAAACCCCAGCATGAAATTGGGTCTCCTCAAAACAGTCCCCATTTTACATGGTATAATTGCTGTGACATTAAAATAGCAGCCGTGAAGTAGCTAATAAAATCATAGTGTTCCTATGAAGAGAATATAACTACAGATTATCATATCAAGGGCTTTGTGCTGGATAAAAAGAAGGGTTGCCCCATCCCTGAATCCCACCAACTTCTATATATTTATGTGATGGAAATATGTGCTTTTCATCTCTTTGAAATCTAAGACACCAGGGTCTCATCCCATATCACACAGGGGGGGTTGTACTTGCATTCAAGCAAATATAGTTACAGTTGTCCTTCATATCTTCATGCATACCCCTTCCCCATTGTTCCAATCCACATGAAAATTGATTTTTCCTTTCCAGGCTTTGCTTTTTAATTTTTAAAATATTTACACAGCCTTCCCTAAACTGACACTTGCAATCTGCCACCCCATTTTACTAGTAAGGTTTGCAAACATTTCCTGCCTATGTGAAATACTTATTATGTTTACATGCATCCCTAAGCTAAACAATTCAGTTAATGAATGCACAACCATATTATTCTCCATGGCCTGCATTTCTTTAACCAGTCATATTATGTCATCCAAATCCAAAATTCGCACTACCGGGTTTTCAGTGAACAAAAATTATAACCTTTAAAATACAAATGCATCCATTTAATGAGTACTAAAAGGCATCCATTTAGGGAAGGCTGGTATAAATTTTTAAAAACAACAGATACCAAGCCCTCAAAATATCCAGGTCATCATCAACATTATTATCACCATCACCACTACTAATGGATGTATTAAAGGAAGGGAAAATTATGGATCCCCATTCATGGTGCATTTAGAAAGTATTGAACTTTATACCTTCTTTAATGAAAAGATCTTCCATATTCAGACAGTAATATGCACGTCCTAACCCTCCTGCTCATTCTATTGAGTCCTTGCACTTCTATCCTAGTTGCTTAATAGTGAAGCACACTTTAAAAAAAAAATACAGTATTTGGAAGAAGGCAGTGCTAGTACATATATAGTTTAATACATACCCATGGTTTGTCACCCATTTTTTTAAATATATGTTTTATTGTATTTTTCCTTTAGCAACCATTTTTTTGTGGACAGTATAATGACTGGGTTAATATATTTTTTACACAATGCTAACAATAATAATATGGTTACATATACAGTTGTTATCTTCCAACTTCTAGCCTTAATATGCTCATAATTATATTCTTTTATGTATCAATATATAATGTACTATTTCCCAATTTATACTTATTTCTTTAATTTTTCTGTTTGTTGGAGTTCTTCTATATTCACCTCATTGTCTTTAAACAATAGTATTCTCTCTTGGTAATTCTTTATCACTTTTCCAACAAATATATATAAACATCAATATCATTTCTTTGTATAATATACTTGTTAACCTCTATTTAGTCTTTTAATATTTTAGTGTTATAAATATCACTCAGTAGTACACTATATTTTCAGGATCTCAATTTTCTATAGATACCAATAAAATCAGATAATAGGATTTAATTGGTCCCCAAATTTTATGTCTAAGTCCCTTGTATTTACAATTCTTAAAAACTATATATTCCAATATATTTTTGCATCCTGTTATCATAATACATTTAGATATTACTGATCTTAGTCTTCTACCTTTAAATCTTAATATATTTATGATTATAGTAAATTCTGTTGCATATCTATGTATATGCTACTATTTTCCCAATTTGAACTTCCATTTATTTATTTTTGTTTTTAATATAATTACTATATTGCAAAATATGTTATCTCTATTCATCATCTGTCAACCTTTTAAGAATTTCATCATTTATTGATTTTTTGGTGGTTCTTTTATATTTTCCTCCTAGAATCCTGTATGTCTTTCTAACATCTTTGCACAGACTATTTGTTCCTACTGCCTTATCCTTTATCTCCTTCTGCTGCATCTTTTGTGTATCCATCCATATAGCCTTTTCATTATTTTTGGAAAATCTTCCTTTTTTGTCTCTATTTTGCTGTAAGCTCTTAAGGAGTTCTCTATTGGATTTTTAATATTTACTATTACTATCTTTACAGTGTTTTCATCTTCTTGTAGCTTATTTTTATCTTCTTGTGATTTATTTTGCTTTGGCTCCTTTACCACTCCTTCTTACTTCTCATCCATCTTCTATTTATTATATTCATCTTTTCTCACTGTTTTTTGGGGGCCTTCTATTTTCACATCTTTATCTGTAACTATTCCTATCAACTTCTTACAATTCTTTGTCACCATTTCTAACATTTCCTCATAAAACTTTATTGTCTCCTGCTGGGTCATTTTGTCAAATTAATAAACCTCTAGTATTCCAATATCCCAAAGTCTGAAAACTCTAAACAAATTAATTGTTAATAAAATTTAATCAGTCCCAAAATTATGGTTTGTCACCCATCTTATAGCAATAGCAATAGCACTTATTTATATACCGCTTTATAGTGCTTTCCAGCCCTCTCTAAGCAGTTTACAAAATCAACATATTACCCCCAACAATCTGGATCCTCATTTTACCCACCTAGGAAGGATGGAAGGCTAAGTCAAACTTGAGCCTGGTGGGATTTGAACTGGCAGACAGCAGAAGTACTGCTGTACTGCACTCTAACCACTGTACTACCAAGACACCTCAATTATTGTACTCATTGTAGTCATACTCCATTCAAAAGCATTTAGATCTAAAATTTCAAAGAATGGTTAAGATTGCATTAAGGGGTGTCAAAGTCAAGATTCAAGGGCCGGATCCAGCCCTTGGGATACTTAGATATGGCCCATGGGACCACCATGGAAACAATGAAGGAATGGCCTGTGGCACCTTTACCAGCAAAAAAGGGCTCCAGAGCTCCGTTTTTACTGGCAGACAGTTGCAGGAGAGCTCAGGAGCCTGTTTTCACTGGCAAACTGTTCGGGCCACCACTGGCGCCCCTGACAAAAGTGACATTGAGCTGGTCATGCTCACTCGGGCCACGCCCACCCTGGCTCCCTGAGGTCAAACACAACCCTGATGTGTCCCTCAATTAAATCCAGTTTTGACACCCCTGACATAGAATATCATTAAGAAGCTAAGCAATACCAACAGAATATATTTTAAAACCCTACTTTTTGTGCACCGATCTCTGGATTCAGAAGCAGGAATATAACCTTAAAATGCTGTGACACACGTATGATTTTTAATGTCTAAAATGCCTTCAGAAATTATGTTGAGATCAGCATGGGATCATATAAAAACTGTTAAAAGGGGGGAGAGTGTTTTTCCCCAGCCCTAGCTGGTTTCCCAATTCACAGCCAACTGTGCATTAAATCCTCAGCTCAGCCTTTCATATAAACTGTTCATTTTAGTTTCCCTCTAAGTGAGGCTATCATTCACTCTTATAACTATAATATAAGGTTGTCAAAAAGCTTCCAAACAAGCCACTGTGATATGGCACTGGCAGTTAACCTTTATCAATCCTCTTAGGTAACATTAGGTTGGTCTGTATAATACATTATTTTTGTAATTATTCAGATCAGTTGTTTCAGAGGACACTGCTACTCTGCAGGAAGGAAAGCAGAACACCTAAATAAAGGAAGGGGGTGAAAAGGCAGAAATAAACCTTGAAATAAATAAAGCAAAATAAGAACTCACCCTTTCGCATGCAAGTACTGTAGGTATGAGGTTGCAAACATTTCAGAGAAGATCCTTTTAGGGAAATTAAAAACAAAACAAAACTCCGAGGGACTCAAGTTGATTCAAAGAGAAATGTATTTAATTTAATTCTGGAGACAGTTCATGTTTAAGAGCACCAACCTGGGACAAATGTGTTGAATAATTGAGAATCCAAGTTTTGCAAGAAAGAAAAGACAAGGAACACATTTTAACAAGGAATCTTTAAAAAGGGAAAGAACAGAAAAAAGAGGAATGAAAGGAGAGAAAGAGGGAAACTAACCGTTTAAACCTAAAAGATGCATTAAATTTTAACATTGTACCCATACCCTACTGACTTTCTATATTTATGTGCCTGGAATCAGGGTTCACTATAGAATAAGCCCAGAGCAGAATCTCAGAATGCAGCTGTTTTATAATGTCATAAAGCAGCCTCTCTCCAACTAATGTCTTCCAGATTATTTGGATGATCATCTCCAGCCCTTAAAATACACAGTCATTGACTCTACTAGCTGTAGATGGTAACAATTCAGATCCAACACATCTTGTAGATACCAAGCTGGAGCAAAGCTGTCCTTTAGAAGCCTATCAGATTAGGGTATGCTCAACAAAAGTGCCTAAAATGCTAGGGACATAAGTCAGATGTTTTACTGTCAGAAGTTAGTACTGCCATAAGTAAACTACTTTATTTACTTATTATTTGTAAAATATTCTCTGAGTTATTTGGCCCAGAAAAAAAGCATCGAAATTGAGTTACAATCATTTCTTTTAGATAATAGCAAAATTAGAACTATCCTAAAAACTGAGATGAAAATGAAGATATTTAAAACCACCGAAAAGCCAAATTGATCATAAAAATTTAATCAACCCATTTAATAATAAGTCAGTCTAACTCTCCTCCCCCACCCAAATCCAAAACTATAGAACCTCCACCTTACAGTACCACTGTTTCTTATCAATGTCAGCAGTGGGAGAAATATATAAAAAAATAACCCTAAGGAAAATCTAAAACTTTTAGGAGACTAATATTTGATCAATCAGACTTTCTGACATCTGAATTCCAAATTCTGTTGGTGAAGACCAGCTCTCTGTTTCTCATCTTGTCCAAAATCTCCTGCCTCCATCCGGCTATGATGTCTTTTTCATCACCCCAGGATTAATGAACAAGCTTTAACAATAAGTAGGAAACAGGAAATGAGAAAGCTAGGTTGTCAGAGAGAGTTTATGAAGAAAAATGCAAGTAAGAAGGGTACAGAGATGCTTTTCAAATGAAGTGTGAATGCATCTGTTGTAGCAGTGACTGTTAACAAGTGGAGCCTACATCTATGGTCTGTTTAAATGTTTTCTTCCAAAACAGACTTGCTGGAAACTAGGCAGATTGGAATTATAAGAGGATACCTTGTAAGTGAGGAAATAGATTAAGAAAATAGTTTGCTTTCACATTGAATTTAGAGAGGCTATGAGAAGATATGAGAAAACACTAGCCATGAATCAGCTTCATTGCTTAGATCCTGTGTTTCCCAAGCTCATCCTTGGAATACTCAATTTAAATATGATTTTTTAATTTGGTAGATTTTTTAGTAGGGGTGGGAAAGTGGTCACTAAGATTTGACAACAACTGGATGGCACATAATCAGTGAATCAAGTTATATTATGTAAGATGTGCGACCATGTTCATCTTTTAAATAAATCAATAGGCAATGCGAATCGAGATTCATAAACCGATTTTAGATCTTAGATTATGATGCTAGCTTATTGACTCCAGGTTTATGAGTTACAAACACATAAAAAACAATGGTGACTTTAAAAATGGTTTAATGTAATTTCTGAAGGAAACTATAAGTCAAAGTTCAAGATCACTAGTCAGTATCCTACCAATTGTAGTTGCCATACATGTTGTCCTGCATGTTAAAGTAAGAGTGTTATTAGATTTTTTTCCCCTTCCTAAATCTGTAATGTATTATGGATCTTTGAAGCTACATCTCTTGACAAAAGAAATTTGAGATGTCCTGCATGTCAACCAAAAATCTACGATGAATTACAAGATAGGTCTGAAAATATCACTTGCTGACGGCTTATTCATAGAATGCATAAGATACTAGTAATACCAAGAATTTAGACAACAGTTCAATGTTTTCCCAAAGAGGGGAGAGGAAAACTTTCTTACACATAACTTTGAAACATTTTTTCCCCCTGAAATCGTTAGACTTAATTGTTTCACTGCTAAGGTTATTCCTGCACTATAAGTAAAGAATGTTTCATTTTCTAAGGCTCACAGATTCAAAGAATGATAAACTTTGGTGGAATTTAGGCTCTGAAATGAAGGAGGCTTTTCCCCCCTATCAACATTTCAACTTAAACAGATTCTTTATCTGTTGCAAACATGCAATGGAATTTAAGTGCTTGCTTTTCCTGTCCTGCCCCAGTGAAATAAAATTTTGTTAAGGAGTGAAAGCAGCTTAGATTCAGGTTAGTTTTTCTTCTTGAGATAAATAATGTTTTTGTCTGGAGATTGCTTTGTATCACATTCCCCAGTCTTGCTGATTGTCAGTCTATTTTATTCCCATGACAAAGATTGTGCAAAGAACAGAGGATGTACCAAACTAAGGCTTTGTAGCAACAGATGGAGAGATAACAAGTGAGACCATAACAAACTAATCCATCCTACCTTTATAAAGTGCCAGACTCATAGCCCTTGCTACACCTTGGATCAAGGTCAAGAGAACTATAGATGTTTCATGATAGTCAATTAAATCTGTCTGTGGATGAGATTAAACTTCTGTTGCCCTCAATAGGATATCTATTTAACAGAGTGTACTGTAACCACCTACTCTACTTACTGGAGCCTCTAAGGTATTAGCACTATTACACTGCTGTCCTTTAAAAGACAATTCTGAATCTCACAAAAGTTCAAGGCAAGCAAGACAGCATGTTTGATGAAATTGTATCAGGCTGATTTCTTTTCCCATGCCCTTTGTTGACAATTTCTGGCTGACATTCAGGAAATGGCATTAAGATTATCAAGCTGTATAAAGGTTTTATGTTATACCCATATGCTTGTGAGTACACACAAACACATATATTTAACATAAATATATATTTAATGTTTTATTGGGTTTTTTAAATAAAATTTTAATCATGATATATTTTATGAATTACAAGCCACTCAGAATCATTGATGAGGAAGTGTGTCCATAGAAATTGAACAAATAAATAAATAAATAATATGTACCATAATATTAACTGCTGCTGCATGACATATTTCCAAAGAATTGACGATGATGATGTTAGTTTCTGGTCTTCATTAGCTCTGGAACCTCAATTCAATTATGGGTATAATTACTCTTTTAAGTTGTGTCTGTCATTAAGCAGGTCATCAAGTGACCAACCCAATTTTACAACATTGTTTTGTGGTGGTTGTTAAGTGAACCAGTTTTTCTCTACATTGTCTCCCATCCTGCTTAACATCAACATAAATTTGCTTTGTCAAGTTATTCATTAATTTGGAGTTTGATATCATCAGTAAGCTGATAGTACCCAATTATTATACCCTCCCTTTGGAACGAATTGCCCCCAGAGATCCGGACCATCACAGACCTGCGTACCTTCCAGCGCACATTAAAAACCCATTTGTTTCAACAGGCTGGTCTGGCGTAGCATTAATTTTGGAGTTGTAATTGGTTTTTTAAATTTTTTAAATTTTAAATTTTTATAATTTTATAATCTTAACCAATCACTTTATTTTTAATCTGTTTTTAATTGTTGTTGATTCATTGCCTTGTTTTTTAGATGGTTGTACACCGCCCCGAATCCCCTCTCGCGAGAGATGCGGTTTAAAATTTTGAATAAATAAATAGCTTTCAACCCTAGGCTAACCAAGTGAGGCTACTGAGGCTACCACAGTGTCTACTGCATGGGAGGAACCCATTCTAAACAAATCCTACCAAGAGTCAGATATTATGTAGATATTATGCCTCCCTGAATGTGATGACTCTTCATCTATATTCTTGGATGGGGTAGCATTTCCTCACGTAAGAGTGGTATAGAACTTTGGGGTTCTACTCAAAAGTGGCAGATATGGCCAAGAAAACCTTTCACAAATACATTTTGTGTACCAGTCATCTCCTTCCTGGACTGGGAGGCCCTTCAGAATATCACTCATGCTCTAACCACTTCAAGTCTCAGCCATTGCAGTCTCAAGTCTGCAGGCTTGAAGGCTACCCTGGAAAATCACTTGAAGGTTTCAATTAGTTTAGAATGCAGTGGTTCAGGCAGTGATGGGCATGTCTAATTATAAAAGCTTATATGGCATGAGATCAGATGGATGAAGTGACTTGTTGGGTATGCTTGTAAATTTCATTTTTATCTGTATCTTGTTTTCACACCCCAACTTGTTTTGGCTTGCATTGGCTTCATGATATTGGACTCTGTCTGTGCATAAATAGAATGAAATAAGTAAGTGCTAGCTGGAGATGAGGGAGATCATAATCCAGGCTGTTCTAGATTAGCTTCATGAAAAAGAATTCTGTTTGAAGTAACATGAATGTTTTGCCCAGAACATTAAATATGGAATGTCACTTTATTCAAATTATATCTTGATGTAGCATTTCTTAAATGATTTACATGTGAGCGTGAACATGCAAAAATGTATTTTAATGCAATTTAGTAGAAGGGTAAATGAGTACAATATATTTATAAACATATTCATGGGCCTTTTTTCTCAAAAACATACAGGTTTTAACATTCAGTTAGCCACAGGTTTGTGATTAGATTGAGGCTATTATGAGTGAGAAATAAGAATTAGTAATCATTGCCAGTGGAGATGGACACTCCCATAGACCTTTCTGCAGTCCCAGTTAAAGCACTCCATTATGATGCTGCTTCTACAGAAAATCAATTTCTTGTTAATATCTTTAACACTCATGGAACTTAGCTCTCAGTACACATCGAGGGAGGGAGGGAGGGGGTGGGGTGGGGTGGGGGTTTAACTGGGATTACAGCAAGGATAAAATGGAGAAGCTTTGTCATCCTCCCTATTGTGGCCCTGGCCCTCTGCCGAGAGTACTCTTTTGCATTCAAGGCACCTCAGAGAAGAATGGAGGGGGACATTTTCATATAAACAAGCAATTTTACAAACAGACATCTGTGGCATAAAACCTAAATTACAGCCTTCTGTGACGTAGAATCCACCTAGAAGGAAGCGTTATTGCATGCCCTTTCGAAAGGGGAGAACATTTTGTGTAATAAAAGTCAATTTGTGAGGGTCATTTCACAAGCTGTAGCAAAAGGAGAGGTGTCCTCATTTCCATTATGGGTGAACCACATCTTTTGTGTAATGTTTTCAAAGTATTCACATCTCTGAAATACACATACTAAGCCAATCTGGCCAAACACAGATTTTTTTTCAGCATGGTTGCTTAATGTTTTTAAAATATGCATATGCCTGAACCATTTGAAATAGCTCAAATGTAATGTATAGCACTTTTTTCAAAAGGGGGGCGGGTTAATGAAGTGTAATCAAAATCATGTTTAGGTGATCCATGTAATGATCTGTTCTAAAGCAAAGTCATTGACTAATGGAAAGTTTCCTGATTTAAGAAGTACAAAGAGATTGAGGAAAGTTCACCTCCCCAGGAAAAAAATGAAAGATCATTCTGCAATTATTGGCAGAAGCAGCTGAAACTGCAAACAAGTTTAGAGTGTAAACAAATGCTTGCATTGCATTGAAACATCGCTTCTTTAGTCTTGGTTTGCTAACGAAGCAAAACTTGGCTGGGTTCAAACAAAATAAACCACTGATTATGTTTTATAAAGCACAATCACCCAGTTTGCAGATTGTGAAATGTGTAGCGTGCTGAATAAACATACTATAATGGTACCTGGGTACTCAACTGCTTTGAAACTCATCAAATTTGATGTTCAATGCATTTTTATGTAAAAAATTTATCCCATCATTTGTGAGGTACTCAATGCACAGAAAGAACTTGTCAATGTCAGCTAGCTTGTGACTCACCACATTAATCCTTATGGGGAAATTTCTTTGGTACTTGGATCCTGGGATCCTGGGAATGCTGAAATATTCAGCATTCAACACCATAATCACCATAATCTTCTCCACAATCACCGGCAAGCTGAAGCACTTGGGCCTCAGCCCACCCCTATGTCAGCAGATCTCCAACTTTCTAACTGGGAGACCACAGACCATAAGGATGGGCGGGCATGTCTCAACCTCACTCACCCCCAACACCGGAGCCCACCAGGGCTGCGTTCTGAACCTCTTGCTATACTCCCTATACATGTATGACTGCACGGCCAGTACAGACTCCATCACCATCATCAAGTTTGCTGATGACATCATTGTAGTAGGTCTGATCTCTGATAACAATGAGACAGCCTACCTAGATGAGATCAGAAACCTTGAGAACTGGTGTCAGAAAAACAACCTCCTTCTTAATGTCAGAAAGACAAAGGAGCTGATAGTGGACTTTAGCACAAAGCAGAAAAGGACATACCAGACCCTGTCATCAACAAGAGCCCTGTGGAGAGAATGGACTGCTTCAATTACCTAGGCGTCCACATCTTGCAGAATCTGACATGGACCTGACACATTGACATCATGGTGAGAAAGGCCTGGCAATATCTATACCACCTCAGATGACTGTGAGATTTCAGACTGCTCCCCAAAGTGCTCAGGAACTTCTACTCCTGCACAGTAGAAAGCATCCTGATGGGCAACATCACTATCTGGTTCGGAAACAGCACCTCACAGGAGAGGCAAGCCCTATAGAGGGTGGTGCGCATAGCAGAGCACATCATCAAGCTCCCTGAACTGCATTCCATCTACAACAACCGATGCTGGACTACAGCCAGTAAGATAGTGAAAGACCCCAGCCATCCCAACAACAGATTGTTTGCTATGATGCAGACAGGAAAGCGCTTCTGATCCCTGAAAGCCAACATGGAGAGACTAAGGAGAAGCTTCTTCCCACAGGCAATACCATAATCATAAACCATAAACCATAACAACCAGGACTAACAGTACTCCCATAATCTACCTCACTCCTAACTTATTCTCCTACCCTGTCTAGACTATCTCTTGCCCTATTACCTATGGTTGTAAACAGTCGCATATGCATTTCACTGCATTCTTGTACTATGTATAACTGTGTATGTGATGAATAAAATTTGATTTCATTTGATATCACAAACACAGATCCTAAAACACAGCTTATTATGTTTTCTAATAAGGTAAATATAGGGGTTTTATATGTATAATGCAATATGGGTTAATTGACCTACATTGTTAAGATACTACACATTTTAAAAGTTCAGGCTGATGTAATACAAATAATCCATTGATGTGAGAGCAGCTATTTGTGCATATTTTTTCAATAAAATATATGTTGATTTTGAATATAAGTGTAAGAAATCTTCCCATGGGAAAAGTGGATTAAAAAAACACAAGTTTGAAGGCTGGACAATAGATGCAACCAGAAAAAATATATAAAGGATAAGAGACCCACATGTATAGAATGAAAAGAATTATTTTAATTTTGGAAGAATTCAAGAATATCTATACTCAGATATTTCTCTTAAGACTGCTATCATAACAATAGAGATACAAGAGGATAAAATTTATAACCAGGCTATTTTGGATATGGATTTTAAAATGAGAAGATACAAGAATTATATTGAAAAGTTTTACAAAGGATTTACAGCCAGCTAATGTCCTAATAATCAAAGGAATACACAAATAATAAATCTGAAGAGTGAATAACATGGACTAACAAAAGAAATGTGTTATGAAGATGTTCTTAAGAAAAGAAAAAAGGAAAATGAAAAGAAATCAGCTTTTGGTATACTATTTAAAGGGAATAAACATTAATATTTTTAAAAACAAAAAGAAGAAATATATAGTTTATTTAATCAAGATTAAAAAATAAAAATGTCCTTTCTAGCAGCTCTTAATGGGCTTTTCTCAATTTAGATTGAATGACGAGGCTTTAAAAATTTGTTTATAGATTAGATATGGGAAGAAGAGAAAAGTTTCGTATTTTTGGACAAAGTAATAAGCTATGGTAGAGGAAAAGTAGAGGAAAAGATTGTAAAGTTGGCTTATTTTATTAACATTGAAATATAGGTGTTATAACTTGTGAAGAAGTTTCTGAGAGGAGATAAAGAGAAAATGACAAAAATTAGTTTGTGGGACAATATTTGAAGAGATTAAAGATCAAGATTTTTAATTTGCTGTTTATGATAGTTCTGAATAGATTTTTCTTTATTAGGTTTAAATGAGGAGGCTGTAAAATTTGTTAATAGTAAG
>JAEANM010005999.1:0-19003 GCA_017656035.1 Myanophis thanlyinensis
CTCCTCCTCAGGCCAGGGCGAGTGGGGGCCGGTCAAGCCGCACTGCCGCTCATGGAGCTGCCTCCTCCGAGCGGCGGGGGCGGGGGCGCGGAGGGAGTGGCGGGGCTCAGCCGACCGCCGCTAGATGCTAGAGCCGTTTCGCCTGGCTCAGAGGAGCTGAGAGCCGCTGCCGGCGGAGGCAGCTCCATGAGCGGCAGTGAGGCTTGACCGGCCCCCACTCACCCTGGCCTGAGGAGGAGGAGGCGGGATACGAGGAGGAGAGGAGGAGGCCGTCCGCATTGTCACGGGGACCGGCTGGGGGTGCTGGGCTGCCAGGCTGCTCCCGCACCGCCGCTCCTGCCCCGCCCACAGCCACCGCCCCGCCGCTGCCGCCCCCGGCCTGATGGTGGCTCCGCTTGGCCTTCTGCGGTCTTACTTTACCGCAGAAGGTGGCTCTCAAGCCTGGCGGCGGGAACAGGAATGGGAACGGCGCTTCCTCCTCCTCAGGCCAGGGCGGACAGAGCGCATGCTTGCACTGGCAATCCCGCCACTTGCCAGCGCAAGCATGCGCTCTGTCCCCCCACCCCCAAGCAGAGCGGACGGGCTGCTGGAGGAGAGGGGGGGAAAGAGGGGGGGAACGGCTTGGACGTCACGGGCCGGGTAAATGCGCTCCGCGGGCCGCATGCGTCCCGCGGGCCGTAGTTTGAGGACCCCTGGTGCAGTTCTTGAGCAAAGCAGCAATTGCCTCTGCTGCTGCTTCAGACAGTTATCTCAGGACTTTTTGCCTGGCTCTACATGAAAGAGATATAGGGAGGTCCTGATTCATTTCAGCATATTTTATTTAGAGCAAGACTGGACAGCCAAGCACCTCAGGACTTGCATGTGACTCTGTGCTCTCTCATTTTTGGCCACTAACATTTGGCAGCAATGAAACCCTCCATTGAATTTTGGTGTCAAGTCACTTAGGAACAGTCTTCATAATATGCAGAACTGGGCTAGTTATCAAAAAAGTATTAGCGTTATCAAAAAAAGGAGATGATAAATGAAAAATATATTAACCATCTGCATCTTAAATGCAGAATTAATAAATGAATTGCCCTCACTTGAAATTTATAGCAATAGCACTTAGACTTATATACTGCTTCACAGTGCTTTATAGCCCTCTAAGCGGTTTGCAGAGTCAGCATATTGCCCCCAGCAATCTGGGTCCTCATTTTACTGACCTCAGAAGAATGGAAGGCTGAGTCAGCCTTGAGCTGGTAAGGATTGATCTGCTGGCAGTCGGCAGAATTAGCCTGCGATGCTGCATTCTAACCACTGTGCCACCACGGCTCTAGGATGTACTATAGGTTATTGTTCCTTATAGACCAATAGTAACATCTCAAATAATAATTTAGAAGAAAAGTAATCTAAGTTGTTTTCCTCTCAAATTAATTGGTAATTAACTGCAACTCAAATTTAATTTGTATGAGGGAGTCAGTGTGTCATTATGGTTTTGAATTGGAACTTGACATAAAGATCACTAGTAAATTTGAGCTAGTCACTTCCTCTTAGTCCAACCTTCCTCAAAGAGTTGTGAAGGTAAAATGAGGGGATCACCAGCTTTAGCTCCCAGTAGAAAGGTGCGGTGTAGATACAATAATGATGCTAAATTAAATGTTGATTAAAATCATATTAGTTGCCATGGGTATAATATTCTAAATTTGAATTCAATTATATTGTTTAAACGAACCAGCTTGGTGTAGTGGTCAAAGTGCCAGGAGCTTATGCGTTCTAGTCTTGATTTAGGCACAAAGCCAGCTGGTTGACCTTGGGCCAGCCACTCTCTTTCAGACCTAGGAATCAGGCAACGGCAAACCCATTTTTGAAAATTTGGCTAAGAAACTGAAGGGCCTAATCCAGGTAGTCAATGCTAACTCAAAGGCACAACAATAATATCATGCTGTTTATGTAAAAAAAGATCTTATACCCTATTGCAGTTTTTTGTCAACCTTGGCGACTTTAAGAAGTTTGGACTTCAACTCCCAGAATTCTGGGAAGGTTCCGCCAAGGTTGAGAAACACTGCCCTATTGTGATATAAACACCTTTTTGTATGATATTTGACAGGAAACGCTGGATACCGTTTACATGTCCAACCAATCGGTTTCACATTGAATCCACATCTCCAGGAAGAACCTCAGGAAAGTCTGCAGGAATTGCGTACCGAAGTTCAGATTGCACGGAAGTTACAGTGCATTGCAGATCAGTTCCACAGGCTTCATCTACAGAGGGTAGGCTGCTTGAAGAGGAAGTACAGTAGGGGTAGCAGTAAGGCAACAGAATTAATTTATTGGAAGATGGCTTTATGAATATATTGTTTAGTCAAGTAGTGTAACTTCTGCGCCAACACTACCAATATGCTTAGTGTGTTAATATTGATAATATATAGTTTGTTTCAAAATTGGGAACTATTTTTTGAAATATATATTTATAATTATTCTTTATTTGATTCTATTGTAATTTGTTTACAGAGGTAGCTCTGCCTCACAGAAATATTTATTTATCATGATTTGATTTATATATATTTATATATATTTTAAATTTTAGATTTTAAACCATTTATTTTATAATTTGTCAGCCCTATTTAATTATTTTAACTGGTTTTAATTGTCTAGGTATATGTTTTTTACGTGGCTGTACACCGCCCCGAGTCCCTAGGGAGAGGGGGTGGTATATAAATCATGATAAATAAATAAAATAAATAAAATACTAATATAATCATTGTTTCTAAAATGTAAAGCTGGTTTTCTTTGTTTGGTTATGCTGCAGCTGAACTAAATATTAAAGTTTGTAGGGAGCTACAGTATAAAGAATGTCCTCTATTAAGACTATTGAACAAAGTAAAAACAAATCAATGAACCTAAGATGAAAAGAATCAAGCCTACTCTTTCTAAGTGGTGGGCAGATTTAGTCCTTCTCCTGAAGAGGGTTCCTGAATATAGTATATATTTTTATTTTCTTTCTGCTTACCAATCTACCACTTTGTGACTTGCCTTCTATTTCCAAGGACAACTTAGCAACTGCCAATATTTTGAGGGGTATCTGTTTACCTCAGATTTATTATTTTACCAGAGGTGTTAGGAGAGAGAGAAAGAACAAGGCCTCTCTGCCATCGCCTATGCTGTAAGGGGCTGATCTTCTGTTTCCATTAGTCATGGAAATGTAGAATATTTTCTGCTGACTAAGTCCATCAGCTGGATAGCAGAACAAGTAGGCAAGGCTTCCAGTATAATTCTGTCATCTTCACCCCAGGAAGCCAAATTTCATGCTTTGACATCCATTCTCAAATGTAGTTCAGCTTTAAATACCATGAATAATCCAACTCTCTCCCCTAATGCCCTGAAGTATCCATCACTTTGGAGATTCGCTCTTCTGTTGGGGCTGTCTTGTGAAGCAGATGAAAGAAACTAACATGGCGTGATGGGTGAAGCATGATGCCATGGCAGTGGCCCTTGTTCATCAAAA
Source organism: Myanophis thanlyinensis (assembly GCA_017656035.1). Classification (NCBI taxonomy): domain Eukaryota; kingdom Metazoa; phylum Chordata; class Lepidosauria; order Squamata; family Homalopsidae; genus Myanophis; species Myanophis thanlyinensis. Next base: position 3,485 of record JAEANM010005999.1, read on the forward strand.
GCTTTGAGTGTAACAATCACAGTACAAAGTATCGGTGTAATTCTCTCAGGTACCATGTGTAGTCTGTATTATAATTGTTACAATAAAGTGAGTTAGTGCCAAGGCCCTGCATGCTTCAGAAATGTTTTAAAACAAGTGCTTTGAAACTTGCACGTGCATAGCACTTCTCCGGTCTTAATTAAAGCAGCCAGAGTTTTTACAGACTTTCTTGTAATTGTGAAAAAAAATGTGCTCCTGCTACAGTATATGACATATGCTATCCATTCATTAACATGACTGTTAAAGCAGCAGCTGTCTCACAAGGAAATCTGAAAAAAGGTAGGCTGTTTAAGTGAAGAGCAGGGAGATGCTGTACTTATGCACAAGTATGATCCAAAGCACTTTTTTTCATTTTTAAAGCCAGCAAACCCTGATTAATTCTATTCTCCCCAGATTGCAAATAGATGTAAGTGTCCAAAACTGATAGAAGGACTTGCCTAAAGCCTTTTAATATGACATGTTTACATAACACAGTAAACCTGAAAATAAGTTTACCAGATTAATAGAGTTGAAAGGGACATTGTAGGTCATCTAGTCGAACCTCCCGCTTAAGCAGGAGACCCTGCACCATTTCTGCCAAAGGCAGTTCAATCTCTTCTTGAAGGCCTCCAGTGATGAAGCTCCCATAACTTCCGAAGGCAAAGCTGTTCCATTGGTTGATTGTTCTCACTGTCAGAAAATTTTTCCTTATTTCTAGATTGAATCTTTCCTTGATCAGTTTCCATCCATTATTCCTTGTCTGGCCTTCAGGTGCTTTGGAAAATAGCTTGGCCCCTTCCTCTCAGTGGCAGCCCCTCAAATATTGGAAGACTGCTGTCATGTCCTATCAAGTTAGATCAATAAGTTAGATCTGCATAATGTACAGAATCATAAATTAACTGAAAAGTTTGGGTATGTCTAACACACCAAGCTGCATAAAATAAGATCTAAATCAACCCACGATGAATCTTAAGCAGACTTAGCATGTTGTGTAAATACATCTGCTAAGTTTTTATTTTATTTTTCTTGAGTCATATTGTATGAACATGGCCACTTAGTTTCTAGCAAAGGTGAGATACTATATTTCAGATCTTTCTGAAATTTGAAATTTCTGTTACACTAGTCACCACTGGCATTCCGAGGTCTTTTGGCATCTTCACAAAAAAAGATCTTGGCACCAATCCATCTTCAAAGGAGTATTTTGTTAGACTTTTTGATTAAAGTTCTCTGCAAGTGAAGATTTGCAGAAGTGGGAAGAGTCCTTAGAAGACTCACCACAAGCTTTTCTATCTGTTTTATAAAATATCCTACACCAGATCAATCAGTTGTAAAGTTCTGAGCATCTGTCCTTTCCTCTGGGCCTTTATTATCTTTGGACACTGGGTGTTTTCCCCTTCCCTTCCCTTCTCTTCCCTTCCCTTCCCTTCCCTCCCCTTCCCTTCCTTCTTTTCCCTCTCCTCTTTTTCTCTATTCACGCCCATCAGTCTTCACTTCCCACTAGTACTTTGTAAGGTACCCTGGTGGATTTTCCTTCCTTGTGTGAAACCCACCCAAGCAGATTTCTCAGAATGTTTTACAGGAGAGGAGGAATCATCCAAGCCAGTTTATGTTAATCTGCCCAGATTAATCTGATTTTGGGCCACTTTACAATTCCTTCTGAGAAGAATCGCACTCCGGAGCTTATCATTGCCGCGGGTTCTGTTTCTCTCCTAAAGACAAGTGCACGTTGTGTCACAATAGCAGAGCTTTGGTTAGGGGCCAATGAGATCCAACATGAAGTCTACCTTATTTGTAAAGGAAACTTGCGCTTTTATGCAAAGAATTTGTACTTGTGGAAGATAAGAAATTCCTTGGAACTATTTTAATGGTTATAAATCAAGCAGAGAAGTTTTCACTCCCTGTGTTCAACTGAACAGGAGTGGTAGCCTGGAACCACTTCAGGAAGCTGTTGTGGACCTGGGTCATGTGGGGGATGGAACTAGGCAACGGCTGCAGAGGGCTAGAGCTTTAAGTTACAGCCATTGCTATTTCCTATAGGAACTCTAGGGCAGCTGCCAAGTTCTCGCAAATGCAGAAATCTGCTCAGGGAGGAAAGGATGTGTGTATACTTTCACCGTGGCTAGATTTCCGTGCAGTGCCAGATGTACAGATCGCTCCATTGCTTTTCCTACAATCTCATTTTACTTCGTCCCTTCTTTTGTCCCAGACTTCTGCCCGCAATTTTTGGGATATAGCTATACTTGTGTGAAGGTTGTTTGGGGGTGGGGGGGGAGGAGGAGGAGAGAAATGGTTCTAAAAAAAAGAATGGTATCTCTGATTTTACATTCATCAAAAAAGAAGAATTTTGCTAGTGTGAAGAGAAAAAAAAGATTTAGTAGAACAAAAACAATTCCTCAAATGCTGGAGTGGCATTCTAACTTCTTGATTTTGGTAAACATAGGACCTGTATGTTTGATAGGTGAGAGAAGAATTAATCGCCTCCTTCTCTCCTCAAATCCTTCTGGCATTGTTTTTCCCACCCTAGATAGCATTCCATCAGCATCTGTCCCTAATGTCAGTTCTGGGGTAGCTAACTTTGTTTAGAATGGCAAAGGTTAACAGGGCTTTGTTTTTCCTGTCAAGAGTCCTGAAGGGAAGCTGTAGAACTGGTTGTAACATGACCCGTTCCATCTGGGGAGTGCAGCTATCCAATGTCTTTGTCTGGGAAATGTGTCCAAGAATGCCCCAGGGGGAAAAAAAAGCTGCAACCAAAAAAAGAAATGTGGGCCTTCCCCTCCCTTTTCTTCAGGCAAAATGTGTGCGTTGCTGTGGCACCAAGAGCCAGTGAGGAACTGCTGCAGAGCAGAAATAGTGTAGGAGCATCATGTGTCATCCAAGCATGTGGGAGAGTTAGTAAACAAAAGCCTCCCTCTTTACTATGAGCTGAGGCAGGCGAGAGAGGAGGAGCTCAGTTTTTCAGTTGAAATAATGGAGTGGCGTAAGGGAGGAACTCTGTGCAAGCTTGATAGTTCCTTCACTCTCTCTTCTCTCATATTTGTATATGCACGCACTCCTTATTTTAAACAGAAGGTAGGAAAGAAATGCACTCGATCTGTTCCCACTCAATCATCCTTCCTCACTCAACTAGAGCTTCCAGATTGGTGGGAATTCAGTTCCCTGCGCTCTCAACAATTTGGGAGAAAAAATTCCTAAAAGATCTGGAAGGTATTCATTTGGCAAGGTCTGGATTAAAGGATTCTATATACATATGGAAATGCGGAATCTCCTTCTTTGTGCAGAACCATACTGAAGGACATCTCAGTACACCAGTTTGTGCTGGTGGTTTGTATTCCTTTTGGCCACTTTTTTCTCATCCTGTTAATAAAGACAGTGGTGTGTTATCCAGTACTTTTCCGGAAGATTATTGGTGATCAGAACTGTAAATTGTTTATTGTGTCGCTTCAAAGAGGTACAGTTGCAATTAGACTGCACTATTGTGTAAAAAGGAAAGAACATTGGCTTAGGACCGGTAGCTTTCCTATGTAAATGAAAAGAAGAATGATTGTTACATGATAAGAATGAAATTATCCAGTGCTTTCATTAAGGATTACAGCCATAATTGAAATGGATCAAGGAAGATGATACATAATTGGAATATAGAAGAAATAGTTGAGGAAAGATATGACTTTGTTTTAGTAGAAGAATTATTAAAATGACCAGATGGCCATCTATTGAGCATGAATGGGTAAAAACAACCTTTTCCACCTGGTGCCCTGAAGAAGTCCTATATGGCTGAGATAAAGATTCTTTCACTATAATATGCAGAACTAAAATTTACCGGTATTCCTTCTTATTTCATATCCATGGACCTTCAATAGGAAGGAATTGTATTTGTTAAGGGTAGACTTGAATTTTGATTTTCTTGGTCCTTTCTCAGTACCATAATCCCTGCAACAGGCTCAATAACAAATATTTAGAGTTTATCTGATTCTTTTTTCTAAGTTTATATTTCCATGAAACTATGTTTACATACTTATTATGTTAAGCCTGGATTTAGTTTTATCTGTATGAGACTCTGTGACTCAAATCAAACTTTGAGATCATGTTTACTTCTTCTTCTCTAACTAGATTGAAAAAAATGAATTATGATTCATTCATATTCAGCACCCTGGCCTGGCCTATATATGATGCATATATGATACAAATATATATATATACATTTCATACTATGTATGAATTGATTTGATATGAATTTGGAATCAATATTTAACACAGACTCCAATTAAACATTTGGTTTGTCCTGCAGTTGATTAGCGTTTGTGTTAAGTCTAAGACATACATAACTTGTATTTCTCTTCCCTATTGGGGAGCAGGGGAAAGAGAAGTTGATTTACTTAATAACTTCCTGTTGTTTGCAGGTATTCCAGTATAGATAATTGATATATTAATTATGTGCCATCAAGTCAATATTGACTCTTGTTGACCATATGGATAGATTTCTTCTATGACAGTGTGGTTTTTTCAGATTTTCAAACTCTCTACCCATCACTACTATAACTGAGTCAATTCGTCATGCTGCTGGTCATTCTCTGTTCTGCCTTGTCTAGCAGTGTAGCCTTCTTTACATAATGTATCTAAAGTAGGATAATTTGGGCCTGATCATCTGTGCATCAAGTGAAAACTATAGGTTGATTTGTTCAATGACCCATTTGTTAATTCCTTGGCTGTCCACAGTATTCCTAAGAGTCTTCTCAACATTAAAGTTCAAAAGCATCAGTACTCTTTCTATCCTATCTCTTAAATTCCAACTTTCATTTCCATAGATAACAGACAATACCATGACGTGCCCTGTTTTGATCTTTGTAGGTGATACACATCATAGCACCTAAATCACTTTTCCAACATCCAGTGGGGTTTAACTTTTAATTTTAGGTAACAACAACCATAAACCTCCTGTTTGAAGATAGAAGTACAAAGGATCAAATACTGGAAAATATTTTTAAATTATTTCTACTGCACTTTGGGTGTACAGAAAGGGCTATATTAATGTCTATGACACAGTAATACTCCCACCGGTAGTATGTCTGAGCTTGGCTCACCCATTTTTTAATTTAAACCAGGCATGTCAAACATGCAGCCCACAGGCCACATGCGGCCCATTGCAAGTGCACCTGCAGCCTGCACAGACGAGAAAGTTATACAATGACCGGAAGCCCAGATTTGCAGCCCTGGAGGCAAGCCACTTATGTGGAGCATCTCCCAGAGCTTTGTAGTTGGTGTCCCTTCTCCCAGCCCCGGATAGCAGGGGGACTGGCAAGAAGGGGCGCAAAGTTTCAGAAGCTGCCTCCTGCTCTCCCCCCCTTTCTAAAGTTGCACACCACTTTTTGCCCCTTTCCAAAGCTTTCTGCCCCTTTCCAAAGCTGCTCCTGCTCTCCGCCCCTTTCCAAAGCTTCCTGCTGCTTTCCAAGGCTGCTTAATGGTGCTTGTGGCAAGTGTCTGAATGCCCGTTGAGTCCTCTCCTCCTAGGGCAGGTGTGGGCAGTCCTGAGGAATTCTGGGAGTTGAAGTCCACGAGTCATGAAGGAGCCGTGATTGCCCACCCCTGTCCTAGGGTGATGGATGAGCGGCACTTTTTTTGCTTGTAGCACTGAAATCCTTCTCCAGCTGGAGATTTCCAAAACCTAGCAGCTCAGTGCTACAAGGAAAAGAAGTTGCTGGAGCCTGGAGCTGAACGGGCTGTTGTGAGGAAGACTCATAGATTGGACTGCAGCCTCTGACTTCTATTTTGAAGTGCAGAAGCCTCTGAGCTGAAATCCCAAGCCAGAGCTGCCATGCTGCTGCAGTTTAGTAACCAGAGAGGGGTGATTTTTTTTGTCATTGGAGCAGAAAGATAAGGTTAGCAAAAAGATGGTAATGTGTATTTTTAATGAAGTTAATAAAGACTCTGAATAGTTAAGGCAGGCAATCTTTTTGTCACCCAGCATGGAGAACTATATATGCAATTAATAATAATAATTTATTAAATTTGTATGCCACTTGACTCCAGCAACTCAATGAAGAGTGTGCGGCCCTCATCATAACTCAAATGTGACAATATGGCCCTGGGGGTGGGACTCTGAGTTTGACATGCCTGATTTAAACTCTGAAACTTCTTTCAGTCATTTGGAGGTTGACAACTTCACTCTCCCAGTCAACCAATTGCAGGAAGAGATGTGTTTATTTACATTTGTTATAGCTGTCCAAGAAACTTTTTGAATCTTGTTAGGATACAGATATAGATAGTCCTCGACTTACGACCACAATTGAGATCAAAATTTCTATTGCTAAGTGAGACATCTGTTAAGTGAGTTTTCCCCCATTTTATAACCTTTCTTAACACTGTTGTTAAGTGAATCACTGCAGTTCTTAAGTTAGTAACACAGTTGTTAAATGAATCTGGCTTCCCCATTGATTTTGCTGGTTCGAAGGTCATGAAAGGGGGTCTCATGACCCCAGGACACTGCAACCGTCATAAATATGAGTCAATTGTGAACCATTCAAATTTTGAACACATGACCATGAAGATGCTTCAACAGTCGTAAGTGTGAAAAATGGCCATAAGTCACTTTTTTCCACTGATGATGTAACTTCGAACGGTCACTCAACAAACTGTTGTACGTTGAGGACTACCTATATTCACAAGATCTAGGGAGCACAGTAGCTGATTTTATTGTACCTATTCAAAGCAAGGCCTGCTAAATTCCTCACTTCAGACTGAATCCCAAGTAACAAGGCATGGCCCTGCAGCCCACGAGTACACTTCTAGCAAATCAAATCATGGTTAATTAGTTTGTTCGTGTTTTAGAAAAAAGCAGAAGCAAAGAGGTTTCTCCTTCACTTTCTTGTGGCTTCCAGGGTTTTACTTAATAGACTGGGAGTCTATAAAAAATGGAGGCAGTTTATTTTTACAGTATGAGAGTGGCATAACTGTCAATAAAATCCAGGAGACTTGACTCCAGTCTCCAGCCCTGGCCCCTAGATCTGGCTGAGATAATGCTCCAGGGCTTCTGGGAGGTTTTGGTAGAAAATGAGCTGTAATTGAGAGCTGTATATATTGACCAATAAAAGTTTACAGCTGTGAGGCAAGGAGAAAAATATAAACTGTTACATTCTTCTTGGCTTCCATAGCAGTTGGGGAGGCAAATAAGAGGCACTCTTTTAAAGGTGGCATTGTCAATACAATATTGTACCACTAAACAAAATCACAAGTTTTATTCTCCTTTCCCACCCTCAAGGACTGTTTCTCTTGCCTTCTGTTGTAGGGTGGGGGTTTTTTTGTTTTTGTTTTTTGGCAACATGTTTCTTGTCTCCCTTTTTAAAAAGTTGCCTTTACTAATTCTGATTAGTTTGTGTGATACAACACAACTCCAAGGAATTGCCAGAAAGGACTTTGCCTCGGAGCAAGTCACAATCATTAAAAATTGTCTCATTTGGGACTGCTGGCAAGTTTATTGTTTTAAATTAGGCACAGGGGAAAAAAATGGTTCAGGGCATTCTTATATGTACAACTGTGTGTGAGAAAGGTAGGAGCTTAGCAGGAATTTCTCTGCGGCCAGCGCTGTTTAAATCATTTTCTAGATTTAGTAACTGAGTCATCATAACTGCTGACAAAGAGCCTGAATTAATGAAGACTTCATTGTTACACCTGACTGCTGGCCTTTGTCTGTTTCTATCTAGCAGGAACCTTTCCAAAGATTTTCTCAGCATTATCTCAATATTAATACTAATTATTTATATTTTTAATTTTTTAGGGTTTTTTGTTTTGTTAGCTGTCTCATTCTGAAGTTTTAGGCTCCATCTCTCTCCCTATGCGAAGTATGCATCGAGAAAGACAAATTTCTTTTAAAACTTCTTAAAAGATTAGGAGCAGAAGGATACTTTTGCTCATGCTTTAAACAAAGTAGTTACGAATAAAATATCTGTTTCTCTAACAGTTTGGTCTTTGCAGGGAAAACAAAAGCAACCTCTAACACAATGGAAAATTGTGGCAATGGCAAATCTGAATATTGTAAAATCTTATAAAACAAAAAGAAAGTGAACTGTGGTAAAAATGTGCACAGGAAGAGGCAACTGGAGGGAATGCAAAGAGTGAGTGTATCTCATTAGTTTGTGGACATGGAGCTGACACCAGTCCTTCACACTTTGTTGCTCCTTCTTGAAGCAGATCCAATATTTCTGTATCACGATGATGTGTAAAGTGTGGATTTGTTTATAGATCTGCCAATGAAAATATTTGCGAAAGTGCCTTTTCCTGGTATTGACTCCCCATCCTGTAAGGATCATGATCCCTGCCTTTAAAATTATTTCCTGTCTCTTGTCAACAACATGGACTCTTGCTTTGATCCCTGCTGGTGCTTTATCTTTTCTCCTCCCAGAATCTCATGTTTGCATCCAACTTCAGCTGCTCTTTGTCTTCCTAGCACCTGCTCTGGACCATTTGGGGTCTGCAGAAGCCATTCATAATGTGGCGATCTCCAGATATGTTGTGAGTAGCGCTCCTATTTGTCTCCAACGGTTGCCCATGCCAGAAAGGACACCAGGTTAGGGAAAAGCTGCATTGTAGTTTTTTTGTTGTTGTTCTGTTCCATGTTTTGTTTGATCTACTTCTGCTTCACCTCCATCTTTTCCCCACATTCCCGCTTTCAGTAGCTGCTGACTTCTACTCAATCTTATCTTCATTTCTGGTGTTTGTTTCTAGAGTTGATGTCAACCAAAGAGAGTTGTGTTTGGGCCAAACCCAAATTGGATTAGAATAATTCCACTATCAAGCATCTTATTCTTGTTCAATGTTGTACTGTTTCTATCTCACAGTATCATTGTGTATAAGGGTTGGAAGGCATCTGAGATATCATCTAATCCAATCTTTTGTCTAGTGCAAGAATCTGTTGCTACAACATCCCTGAGGGATGGCCATCCAGTCTATATACCATCAAAGGAAAGTCCTTTGGTATCACTTTTGGTCTGTTGACTAACTAGAATAGCTGTATTGATCTCAAATTGTGCTTGCCTAAGGCAATGTTTCTCAGCCTGGGCTTTTGCTGGGGAATTCTGGGAATTGAAGGTACCAAGCAGAGGTGAAATTCAGCAGGTTCTAGCAGGTTCGCTTCAACTGGTAGTAAATTTTCTAAACAGTTTGAAGAACCGGTTGTTAGAAGAAATCTCCTTTTGTTTTTTTCCACTTTACAGGGTTAATCCTGTAAGGAAGGAAGGAAAAGAACATTCTGGTGTTGTTTCTACCCTAATCTTTATTGCCCTGCTTACAGAAACTGCCCGTCCAGTCACATGACCCCACCAGCCACGCCCACCAAGCCACGGCCACAGAACCGGTAGTGAAAAAAAATTGAATTCTACCACTGATACCAAGGTTGAAAAACATTGGTCTGAGGCATTTGTACAAAATGGTGATTGATCCCTGGATGTTTTCTTCTAATTGACTCTAATTAATTCTTCCAAGAGCAACTACTACATCTGTTTGAAAAGACAATGATCTGGAATTCAAAATAATCCCCCACTCGGTACAGGTAGTTCTGGACTTACAACAGTTCATTTAGTTGACTGTTCAAAGTTATAATGGAACTGAAAAAAGTGACCTATGACCATTTTTCACACTTAACAACCGTTGTAGCATCCCTGGGGTCACATGATCAGTATTCAGATGATTGGCAACTAGTTCATATTTATGACAGTTGCAAGGCCAAATGATCAGCTTTTGTGACTTTCTGACCAGCAAAGTCAATGGGGAATCGAGATTCACTTAATGACTGTGTTACTTAATAACTGCAATGATTCGCTTAATAACTGTGGCAAGAAAAGCCATAAAATGGGGCAAAACTAACTTAACAAATGTTTTACTTAGCAACATGAATTTTGGGCTCGATTGTGATTGTATCTTGAGGACTAGTTATATTATTTCAGTATTAATATCGGATTCTTAACTATTGATTAACATGAATTCCCTCTACAGTAAAAAAATTCTTATTTGATCCCCACACTCTTGCCAAAGAAACAACAAAAACTCAGTTACGCACATACATATTATCCTCCTTTCCACAGAAATAGTTAAGTCTGAGGAAACAATGGCAGGATGGAGATAAGGGAAGAGAAGGGAAAAGGCAGTGTACTGGGGAGAAAAGAGGGGAAATTGAAAGACAGTAGGGGAAGTAGCTGAACGGGGAAGGATAAGTGTTAATATTGCTTGAGTTGGACAGAAAAGGATTGTAATGTTCAAAATTTTGGGGAGAAAACCTGGCCTGACACCTCAGGGTTATTTTAATTGTGGTTAGTTTTAATTTTTAACTTTAATCTTAAATTTTATAACTGATTTTAATATAATTTTAACTATAATTTTTAATATATCAGCAAATCTAATCATTTTATATTGGTTTTTAATTGTTGTCTCTATGTATTTTACTTGCTGTGAACGGCCCCGAGTCCCTCGGGAGAGGGTGCGGTATATAAATTTAATAAATCAAATCAAATCAAATCAAATCAAAGGATTTTCAAGAAATCAAGCTGAAAGGACACACCACATTTTGATTTTAAGAAAAAACAACAACCTCCATCTCTTGTGCTTTACTGTGAAAGAAGTAAGATTTTATAGTTTTTAAGTAAAGATTTTTAAAACTTATTTAAAACACGGGTATTAGTACTTTCATAAGGTAGGATAATTATCAATGCAAATGAAAAACACAAAACAAAACATGAATGCTTAAAACAACAGAGTGAGGTAATATATTGAAAACAGAAATGAAATAGATAAAAAGCAGCTAGAGGGAAACAGATTATGTGAATATACTTGCACTTTCCAGAACATTACTTTTCTGCTTCAAAGTCATACAGTATGTGATTAGACACAAAGTGTTGGGAGAGAACTTCTCAGTGTTTGAGGGCCTGCAAAATTGTCATGGCCAGAATGAAGATCTGCCTAGTTAAAAGGGGCCTTGGGATGTGCTAGAAACTGCATCAGTTTGACTCTGAACTTCAGCATTCGTAGCAGAACACAGAAAATGATGATGCGCAGAGTTGTATTCCAACCCCAGCTCAGAAACACTAAGGCTAAAATATCTTAGATATCCAAACCAGGCACGCCAGAAACATACACACAGAGATTTAGTTCCTTAAACTTATCAAGTAGTGGTCAACTTCTTTTCTTTTTTTTTCAATTAAAAAAAACCACAAAAATTTTAATTGACTAGATGTGCTTTATCTTCTTTGGGTATATTTTTGATAGAAGAAAGCCATTGCCAATCCTTCCTGAGCTTCCCAGAGCTGATGGCCAGTAGGAAAATCATCTGGTAAGCTGCAAGCATTAAAAAAAAATGTATTATTGTTTCTCATAAAATCTTCCCTTTGACATTTTGTGGCATTCCTTGAAGCCAATAAAATATGGTTACTTTCTTGCTGTCCTCTTTTTCATGTCCTTATTCTGAGAATAAGAGTGGATTCACCTGCATCAAAGGGTCCTGTAAACACATTCCACAATTTAAACCAGTTTCCCAACCTTGACACCTTTAAGACACAGAAATCTGGGAGTTGAAGTCCACATGTCTTAAAGATGCAAAAGTTGGGAAAGCCTGATTTAAACCATTTAAAAAAAACCACCCAATTTCTTCTAGTTGCAGTTTAACCTGAAATGCTATGGCTTGCAATAATAGCATTGAGTTCTTGTACTTCCTTTTTTCTGTTTTTACAAATGGAAAAGGGAACTAAACAAACCATTTAACTTACACAAGTTGAGATCTATGAACCTGGGAAAATGTGGTGGGTGGGGTGGGACATAGCAGTTGTTTCTTCCAAAGCAAAGTCAACCAGATCTTGTTATTGCACTCTCTTGTGATGTGATCAAGTGTGATGGTGAACTGCAGCAAGTACCAGGAGTCCTGTTCACTAAATATTTCTTCAAACAGCTCAGAGAGTCTCTGTCATATAGATTCTGGACAAACATCTCTTTTGGCTAATGAAGCTAGGCTTCTTCCCCTTTGGTTCTTACTGATTCATACTACATTGCCCTGGAATAGTTAGTGGCATTCTTCCTACAATAATTATCAGGTATCAAATAAAGAACCATGTTATGATTTTTGTGTAACACATGAATTTTCAACCTCTTAAAAGAAGTTCTCACTTTTCCTTCCATATTGGCTTTGGAAGATTAAAAATTGAAGATCTATTAGCATATTGGCAAGTTTTCATCTGTGCTACTAAATCAATATTCTCATCCGTACATGTTTTAATAGCAAGAGTGGAGAATTACAAGATTAACCTATTCATTTTCCAGATACTTAAAGGCCACTATGGGGACTTCTGCTTCCCTTTATTACACCCATTGGTTACCAAATTCTTTTGCCATCTGGAATATCTTCATTCATCTGTTACTCTGGGGAATGTGAGTGATTTCTTTGCTTTACCTAACATTTAATCTGTTCTGTGGCAGCAGAGTATGCCTACTTCATATCCCTGACAGGCAGGTAAAACTACTTTTCAAATTATGCAGCTGGGTTACACTTTGTGTCATATAGCATACTTATTTATTTACAGGATGAGGCCTGACTCTAGTGTCCTTTAGAAACTTGGCTACCAGTTTCCAGGTAAAAATAGCATTATTTGTGAAAAGCAAAAATGAGCCAAATAAATTTCTGATATCCACTCAGGGCATATAAATTAATCTTTTTGAAATATGTAATTTATCACATCAGATGTTAAGCTGGCATTAAAATGATAGAATTAAACTATTTCAGATTTCTATAAATAGAGTCGCTTTTCAGAGTGAGATTGGTAGCATATAATTAAATTAATAAATAAAATATTTTAAAAACAACCCAGTAGGTGTTCCATACAGAATTACCATTCATTTTGAACAACTTAAATAAAAATATTGGTTAATATCCTTGCAGATGGTTGAACTGTCATCAGTATGCTGATGATATCTGTTACACATCTGTACCCCAAGCTGACCAGGTGATGCTGTCCAGGTGTTGGCTCAGCACCTGGAGGCTATAAGCATCTGGATAAGGATGAATTGGCTTCAACTCAACCTAGAACAGGGGTTGGGAACCATGCTGGCTCAGGAATTCTGGGAGTTGAAGTCCATGAGTCATGAAAGAGCCAAGGTTCCCGACCCCTGACCTAGAAAGACAGAGTAGCTCTGGTTTTTTGATCCTCTTGGTTCTGGTGAAGTATCATCTTTGACTCTTGCTGGTACACAATTTGGATATGTTCCTGGACTTGGGATCCTGCTGAAAGGAGCAGCTGGAAGCTATAACTCAGGGGCTCTTTGCACAGCTTCATCTTGTGTACCAATTGCACCCATTCCTGGACAGAGAGGCCTTGCTCACAGTCACTCATACTTTGGTCCCTTCCTGGCTAGACTACTGCAACACACTCTATCTGGGGGCTGCTCCTAAAAGACCACGCAAATTACAACTAGTGCAGAATGTGGTGGCCCATATGGTTCTGGGTGCTCCACAATCAAGCCACGTTACACTATTGCTGGGGAAAACTGCTCTGTCTTCCATTTTCTTTACTGATGTTATTGAAGGTGCTGGTTACCATCTTTAAAGACCTAAATGACCCAGGGCCAGATTATCTGCGAGATTGCCTCTCCTTGAGAGTATCCACCCATTCCATTAGGTGTGATAGGGTAGATGTCCTTAGATCCTTTCCCTTAAATGTTGTCATCTAGTGGGACCTAGGAAATATGCTTTCTAAGTAGCTGTCTCTGTCTTTTAAATACCCCACTGAGGTCTGGCAAGCTCCTAGCCTTCCAAAAGCTGGGACAACCTGGTTTTCTCACAAGTTTAAGTCTGGAACCCAGAAAGATTTTTTGTTTGTTTGTGGATTGGTGGAGATGTATGGAAATTAGGGGTGCTGAAAGACTTCACTTACTGCTTTTTTCAATAGCCATTTGAAGTTAATGACAATGCTGAAAAAATAATTTTACAACTAATGACCTCATTAACGGGCTTAGTGTTCCTCAGTCACATGATCATCATTAGAGTCCACACTTAATGTATTGTGCTTGACCTATTGTAGCAAGATTGGACTATGGGTACCAACACGTTGCTTTCTATGGATTTTCCTCGTTGTGTGCCTTCTAACTCGCTTCTAACTCCTTTTTCTCCAATAATATGAAGATGAATTCCATTCTTGCTAATTATCCCAGCACCCAGCACTGGAGTGAGCATCCCAAAGGGTGGGGGAGTGTGGGAAAAGAAAAGCACTGTCATGTGATTTCCCTCTTAGCAGCCACTTAGCTGGAGCATGTTGGCTCAAGTGGTTGGAACCCTGGGCTGGAGGTTAGTAAACCTGTGTTTGAGACCTAAGAGCTACCCTGAGGAGAGGTTGAGATCTTGTTCTTCATTCTAGCTCCTGCCAGGGATGTGAAAGGAATCTCCAGGAGATCAGTGATGGCTAATCCTTTCAACCTGAAAGCACCTTGGTGCTTCTGATTCAAGTGCAAAGCAACTTAGCATAATGACAGAGTTTCTGGTCCCAATTGTAGTCACTAAAATGAGGAATACCTGTATTGATTTTTAGTTCTTTATGGTTTGTAAGCAGTCAGGGTTATGTTGATAGTACCAGTTTCTGATAGATTATTAAGAAAGATGACACTTATGGTTGAAAAAAGACTGAAGTCTGGCTTCTGGTTGAGGTAGACTCCGTGGTTCATGAAGACAAAACAATTCTGGAATTGCCAGAGATTATAAAGGATCATTTCTCTACATCCCTGCAGCATTCTGAAACACAAGGCCTGCACCCCACCTCTGAAAAGTGTAGTCTTACAAAACGATGTTCATGGCTTCAATCCTTCTTCCACAAGTAGATCCATTGGTGGAAGAGATTGTAATCTAGCAGGAACTCCTACTGATGTATGAAGGCAAAGTGGCCTTCAAACATCAATTCCTTGATTCTCCTCTCTCCAGCAGCTCCCTGAGCCAATTTCCATGCTCTGCTGGAGGACTGCCAATTTTCTGAAGCAACTTTTTTTTTGGGGGGGGGGGAGGGTGAGAGGGGGGTCATTAAAGGGAAGGTAGGGGGAACATTGCCTCTGTGACATAATGTGCATGGGACTCTGCTAGCTGGATCTCTAGATCTAACTCGTCATATCAATGATGCCTTTGTCTTTTGACAAAAGGCATGCATCATACAAAGCCTGGATTGTGACACTTGATGAAAGCTAAGCTCTAGTTAGCCCTATCTCAAGGTAGCAAAGTTAAGAGTTTGAAGCCTCCCTGCCCCCAGTCAAGCTTTAAAATGTGTTGCTTGATAATGGGGACCTGAAATAACCCCTAAGTGGGTGTGTTTTTTTTTTTTTTGGTTGGGTTTTGTTTTCAAGTGTGTTCTTGCTTAAGGTTTAATTGGCTCCAGTCAGTAGGAAAGGGCTCCAAGACTGATTATTTATGGCTTACTGTCAAAAGGAGCTATTAAAAAAAGGGCAGTATTATCTTGGAGATGTTGGGAAGCAAAGCGTGGGGGGGGGGGGGGGGGT
>JAEANM010006000.1:696-19002 GCA_017656035.1 Myanophis thanlyinensis
AAATACTGGCTCACTCATCACTCTACCTTGTGTCGGGTCATGATTCTCCCAGAAGACCTTGAGCAGTTTCTCAAAGCTGATGGTTTCTGGCTGAAATACCACTCGCACAACTTCAGTATGGCCAGTTTTGCCTTCAATGAAACAGTAAGAAGCAAGAATATTAATCACTGAAACCAACCCCAAAAATGGATTTATTATTCCCCAGTACATTAAACAAGTAAAAATACATGGACAGAAAAAGTCTGGTTATTAATGGTTGTAAGCCATGCATTTTTTCTGGTAGTTTCAGAAATGGCAAGGCTTTATTCCATTGGGAAACTACTTTTTTCCTTTTTTCTTTTTTTTTTTGCAGCTTGCAGGGCATGGCAATAAAGTCATGCGATCACATGAGCAGGGTTGGCCTGGGGGAGATGGCAAGAAACAGTTTCAACTCCTTTTTGTTCTGGCTCTGTCCTTTTTAAGGAGTGGGTTGGTTCATTTTTGAAAGGAAAATTGATATGCTATATCTAGGATATAAACCTAGATTAACACGTTTTGCTGGCTTCTTCTAAACTAATAAACAGAAAAACATTCTGCAAAATTTTCTCAGCACAATTTTCTCTATTTCTGAAAGTGGCATATAAAGAGTTAGTAGTGTCAGGTGTCCGAAGGCTGCCCATCCCTGCCAGATAAAATGACTCAGCAAACTAATCTCACTGCAGGGGAGTTGAGCTAAAGAAAATTGCTAGGATATTTAATAAGAATCATATATCATAGTTTGTGGGCAGAAACCACTTTATTAGTTTAATATTTGTTCTTATTATCAAAGTGCTTCCCATTTTAACAGCTGCTTGGTACAAAACTCACATTATTTCAGCAAAGTTTGTTGTAACCTCTATTGCTTTTTACTTTTAACTTGGCCTCACTGTTCTCAGCTGTTTCACCTCTGATTAAAGAAGTAGGCTATGAAAACAAATATACTTTTATCTATAACATTGTAATGTCATAAATAAAAAAATAGCCTTGTAATGCTATTTCTGATTAAATCTTCTACTTTCGGCTGTTCCCGTTAGGGGTCGCCACAGTGAATCAACTGCCTCCACCCAACTCTGTTCTTGGCATCCTCCACTCTCACCCCAATCACCTTCATGTCTTCTTTTAGTACATCCATATATCTCCTCTTTGGCCTTCCCTATTTCTGATGAAATAATATTTCTGATGAAATAATACTGATATAAACTGCAAATAAGGTAATACAGGTTTCATTGGCCAAATTCAGTAGTAATGAGAGATAGAGGAAAATTGTATTTAGAGGATGTATTAAACAGGATTGTGGCAACATCCAAGAACATAAGCCTTTGGCTGTACAAACAGCACAAGCCTTTGGCAGGTAAATTATTCTTTAGCACTATGTTTGGCCATGTCAAATGTCAACACAAAAATTAGGATACATTTGACAGAACCCTAACTATCATACCTGTAATAACTACCTGTCTTTTCAAATGCCTTAGTGCTTCTCTTTTAATACTTAAAAGGAAACTGCTGTCATGCCCAGTTCTACCCTTTATTGTATTGTCATTTTTTTCAGTGCTTAAAAATCACTAGTTTTTCAGTCACTGAGCCATATTCTGACTTTATCATTCAAAGTAATGAACAGGCTTCCTTCTCCATTTAGATTCATTCCAAACAATATAATTTTGATGCAATGCTATGTTTTGACATATATGGCATAGTATAACTTGATCTGTAAAAAGTCTCAAATGTCTTCTCCTGGCACAAACAACTAAAGGATCTCAAACTACAAGATTGGCTGAAAAATTGTTCAAGTCTTTTAACAACAGAACATACAGTTGGGGACCAACTAAGGCTAATTTCCAGCTCAGCTTAGAGCATACCTAACAGGAGGTAAACATAAAAATGCTACTATGAAATGCAGCATATAAATGTCAAATGTATCCCTCAGCATAAAATGTAATGATGATAGATTCCTGGATGGGAGATAAAAGGTACTATGCTATAGTGATTTTTGATATAAGAGTCACAATTTATTAATACAAACTACCTTCTACTGGGCTAGATTGCTTTTTTTTAGTCCATGTGAGAATGTCTCCTCTAATCAGCCACAAAGTAAGGGATAATTTTACTACCTAGAATTGTTTGCAATGCTAAGTAATTTTTATTTTCTAGTTTAAAAATAAGTAAATGAAAACAAAAGGTTAATTTTTACTTAAGAACTATTTGATTTATTTCAGTTTGTATGACCATCCTTCTAAAATTCATGACCTTATTTATTTAAGACATTTAACATTTTCTAACCAACTCTGAGCAGCTCCCAATCAAAAGTTAAAATTACAAATAAAATCATATTAAAAATATAAAACTAAACAGATTAAAATATTAAAACTTTGGAGGACTGAAAGCAATTACAAACTAAAAATTGAGAACTATATAGAAACAAACAATATTTTTTTAAAAAAGTACACATACACAATTAGCAGATAAGGTTAAAAAAGCCACCAACCGCAAATTAATACAACCACTGCCTGAGCTCACCACGCATCTTGATCCTCAAGTCCAGTGACAAATTCATGTCTTTAAGTTTTGCAAAAAAGCCAGCAAGGTTGGGGCCAGTCTAGTCTCTGATTGAGATGATGGTCCATAGAGGGGGCAGCCTGATTGAAAAGGTTCTACACCCAGCAAATTAACAATTATAAGTTCTAAAAGGATACATTACTTCTATGGCAAAATAGAACTGAGATATGATAGAACTGTTTAATAATACTAAACATTCTGTCTTTCTCCTTAAATATAAGCAGAAACAAAATCAAGAGGAAGAAGATAATGAAATATAGATAATTCTTCCTCATGGAATAAAGTATGTAGTAGCTATGGGACAGTTTTTCAACATGCAATATAACCATAACAATATAAAAGAAGTCCTGAGATGTTTCATCTTAAATGGTTTCCTGATATAATAAAATAGGACGTTGTGCATATGAAGATGACATGGTTTCTCAATGCTTTATGTTTTGTAATTAATCCATTCTCAATTCATCCTTGAGTATATAGTATACTATAGTAATAGCACTTAGACCAAAAGTGCCCAGTACATCGATCGCGATCGACTGGTCAATCGCAAAGGTCTTGTGGGTAGATTGCCTGCCTTCTACTGCGCTTTGGAAGAGGGATTGCTCCTGGGTGAGCAGCTGGAAGAAGAGAAGCCACTGCCACAGCTCGTGGAAATGAAAATTTTAAAATGAACACGAGCCGCAGTGGTGGCTTCTCTTCCTCCAGCTGCTCGCCCAAGAGCAATCCCGCTTCCAAAGCACAGCAGAAGGCAGGAAAACTTTTTAAAACTAACACAAAAAGAAAGGAAGCCCCACCCACCCCTTCCTGAACCAGTGGGTGGAAGTCCTGCCCATCCCTTGCTGACTCAGTGGATAGGACCAAATGCCGTCACCACTACTGGTACAACAGAAGTAGCTCACAAGCCCAAAAAATGTGGGCAAACCCTGACTTAGACTGATATTACTACTTCACAGTGCTTTACAGCCCTCTCTAAGTAGTCTTACAGGAACAGCATATTGTTTCCAACAATTTGGGTCCTCTTCAAATCAAATCAAATCAAATTGTATTCATCACATACATATACATACATAGTACAAAATGCAGTGAAATGTGTTTTCGATCACTCACGAGGTAGTAGGCAAGGGGAGTGGTATGGACAGGGAGGTAGATTAAGAAGATTATGGAGTGGTTAAGAGAGGTAGATTATTTAAGAGGTAGATTAGAAATTAGAAATTATAATAGTCTTGTCTTTGTTATGGTTTGGTTTAGGGTCCGTATTGCCTGTGGAAAGTAGCTTCTCCTTAGTCTCTGTGTTGACTTTCAGGGAGTGGAGGCGCCTTCCTGACCGCATCATGCTGAACAGTTTGTTGTTGGGGTGGCTGGAGTCCATCATAATTTTCCTGGCTGTGTTTTGACATCTTTTGTGGTAGATGGAGTGTAATTCTGGAAGCTTGGTGTGGATGATGCACTCTGCTATGCGCACCACCCTCTGTAGAGCTTGCCTTTCCTGAGTGGTACTATTCCCGAACCATGTGGTGATGTTGCCTGTCAGGATGCTTTCTACTATGCAGGAGTAGAAGTTTTGGAGCACTGCTGTGGGCAGTTTGAAGTCTTTTAGTCATCTGAGGTGGTATAGGCGTTGTCATCTCTGAAGGATGGAAGGCTGAGTCAACCTTGAACCTGGTGAGATTTGAACTGCCAAATTGCAGTCAGATGGTAGTCAGCAGAGGTAGCCTGCAGTCCTGCACTCTAACCACTGCGCCACTGCTACAATGGTAGGATTGTTTGTTCAAACAATGAATCGTACATAAGTATTTATTTCTCTGATATGGCAACACACAAAATTTATTATATGGGAGTTATAATACAAGATAACCCAACTAAGCATCAAGCTGCTCTTGTTCAATTTTAAAAACACAAGAATATAAAACCCCGATCGGTTAATCCATAGATAGGCTCATCGTCTATGCAGATTCTCAAATGCATTGACTCTCAGTTCACACAGATTTTCAATTTGCACTTTTGGGATAAACATACTCGTCCAATCCAATCTTGCATGGTCAACTGGATAACTTGGGAATGCTAAAAAATCTGGAACAGAGCAGTAGCTTCTTTTCATGTTTACTTCCCAGTGACATTATTACTACACATAGTGTATGAATTGGAATTGCAAATTTTTATCTGTTTTAGTGGCTACTGATAATATTATCTTCCTTGAACGGGATTTTATCCTCCTTTCAGTTTTTTGACAATCATTCAAATTTAATGCCATTATTCCAACAGCTGGTAGTAAATTCTAGTACATGCAATGCATGTGAAAGTATTTCATTTTATTAGTCCTGAATTCCTCTGAATGTAGTTTCAGTGGATGGTCTTGAGTTCTAACATTAGGAAAGAGGTAGAAAAATATACCTATCTTAATGCTCTTTATGATTTCATACATACCATATCTTCTTTATCCTTTAGTCTGAAGCTAAAAAAAGCCAATGCAGTTGCCTTCCTTCATAAAGGAGTTCCTCCACAATATTTTTTATTATTTTTTTCACACTTCATAGCACTGTAGTAATCATTAAAATGTAGTGACTAGAATTACACATACTCTAACATATGTGCCTCTCACATGTATTCAGCAGCACTGTTATAGTGACAACCACATTTTCAATTCTCTTCCTAATGATTGTGATCATGGAATTTGCCTTGTTTATTTGTTTTTTTATTCCATTTTTACAGAAACTGTATGTGGGATTGATTAATTAGTTAGCCCATTTATATACTCATATTCCAGCCAATAGTTTGACCCCAAATGTTTTCAATGAACTTTTACTCTAAGTACTATTTTCTGGTCAGTCACTGATCAGTTCATTAATGCATAAGTGAAATCTTTTTTTGTTGACATAGAAAGTAACACTATGAAACTTGTTACAGTGGCACATAATAAAATTTGGCCAGATCTAGTAAGCCCTGCCTTCCTGAATTGTACTATTTGCTGTACCACGCTTTAAAACGTACAACCTTCTTCCATAGATTTGCAAAATATTAAGTCATATTCAAACTGAAAATTATAGGAATTGGGCATATGATCAGAGATCAGAAAAGTTATAGCAAAACCATAGACTTCATGTGTTGGAACTATTCAGTGTGTTTATTTTAGAGGCCATATTTGATGACACAACAGTTAAATGCAAAAGTATTACAAAGAATTTAAATTTCATGACCAGAAACAGATACAAAAATTTCATTCAGGAATTTTTTTTGACTAAATTAGAAACAATGGTTAAACTTTTGAGCTAACCATACAAAATGGATGTATGGATACAGTGTTATATATTTTATGTGTATTCATTTTTTCACATACTTCCATAGTAATAGCTCCTAACACTATAAATCAAAATAACAGTATATGTATTTTATTTTTGCTTCTAGACTGCATTGTATGACGGTGCTTCCCACCGTCTAATAAAATAAATGAAGCAGGACTTTGGTAAAATAAAACCTTCATCTGGAAAACACCTTAGGAGTATTTGGTGAAGCAATCACTAAGACCATAATAAAAAAAAATAGTTTGGAAATGCTGCAGAAAATTTTATTGTTGGTGGGCACACCACTGTTTTTGTATTAAATGTAACTTTTAGCATAAAAACAGAAATAAACGCTATCCAACAAGTAGTCTAAATGTGGAGCAGGGAAGCAAAACAAAAATATTCAATTAACGTTGTAACAAAAGGCTAGGTTGTAGAAAAATGGCATGTCTATTGCTTTTAAGATGAGGGAAATGAATGTAATAATTGTATATAGGAAAGTGGTGGGAATGTGCATAAAAATGTGGTCATAACCATAGGTTCTATTTCAGTGGCATCTATTTCCTTTTTCAGCAATGGTTGAGTTAAAGTCCAGGTTAGGGACAGGCCGTCATAAAGAAAAAACATCTATGTGATTGCTAAGAGTCAATATAGTACATTATCAATGGCACATTATCAACATCAGAAAATTCATATCCAGTTACTTTTTATTTTTATGTCATCCTCCCAATAATTTAGGTGGAAATTCCCTCCTCAATTAGCACTCTCAGTTTTTCTCTTACTTTTTTTCACCCAATTATTATCTCTTTTTCAGCTTAGTTCTGGCCTTCTAGTTCCTGTTTGAGCCCCTATTGAAAATACAGCTTTAATGTCACACCTATAATATATAATATCCTTTATTTATTTATTTAAATAAGACAAAGAATTTTTTCAATTTGCCAGTGGCTGCTTCTATGCTAAATATCAGAAGGCATCCTAAAGTAGAAAAAAACTGACCCAGTAACATAACTTCCATACAAAGCTAATAATTATATCAACATATCCATGCATAGATATCAGTTTCATTTCATGTACAGATAACATGCAAACTTATCAGAGTGATGCTTATCATATATGTTACTATATATCAGTACAAAAATTATGGCCTGAGAGCTATTTGTGATTTGCCAATATCTCTTGAACACTTAAGCCTTTTGCATCTGATGTTGTTTGTGGAGCCTTTAGAACAGTGGTGGAATTCAATTTTTTTTACTACTGGTTCTGTGGGCGTGGCTGGGGGAGGGTCATGTGACTGGGTGGGCAGTTTCTGAAAGCAAGGCAATAAAAATTAGGCTAGAAACAATACTCAACAGAATGTTTCTTTCCTGCCTTCCTTACAGGATTAAAGTGGAAAAAAACAAAAGGAGATTTCTTCTAACAACCGGTTCTCCAAAGTGCTCAAAAAATTTACTACCAGTTCTGGTGAACCTGCTAGAACCGGCTGTATTTCACCTCTGCTTTAGAGGCAAAATGAATGCTTTAAGCTTTATAGCACCTAGTTTACAATTAACAATGTTGGGTTCTCCTCCAAAATGGTTCCTTGACTTACCCTACTTTTGAACTGTGAACCTCATGTTCTTCCCCCCCAAAAAAAACCCTGCATGAAAATCAATAGCTGCATAAAAAACTGACCTGTATGAAGTGGATCTCCAACAGAATATAGCAATGTGGAATTCTCCTCTTTGGAATTCTAACTATTTTACCATCTTCCAATTTAATTCTTTCTTCTACCTTCCACTGTCAATGATTGTTCAGGATTTTGTGATCACAGAATGTGCTTAATTCTAATAACTTGGGGGCTTACTTTTTCTTTATTTCTTTATTAAATTTATATGCTCCAAAATGACTTTAGTTGTCTTCCCTCATAATTATTTATAAATTATATAAATTACTTATAATTATTTTTTTTCAAAGTGTCTGTACTTTTCAAGCTCTTGGTCCCCTCAAAGATCACTAGCAAATGATCAAACAGCAGTATTTCTGTTGGGCTTTGACCCAAATTTAAACTCCCAAGTTTAACAGATAAAACACTATATACATCAATCCTTAAGCTTTTAAATAAATCTTTTCAGGGTTTTTTGTGATAAACCTTTTAGAAGTCATTAATTCCCATTCCTTTCTTAATGAATTGCTATGCTCATATTTAACTTTAGGAATCCACATAAAATAAATTATTACTGATGATTAATTATGCTGTAAGGGACCAATAAGGCCAAGTTAGTTTTGAACCATACAGGGAATTAATTAAATCTGGCTTTGGTAAACAGTTTTCTATTTACCTGCCCCTTTCCACCCCCTTCTATAATCTTACCTTTTTTGAACACAAGGCAAAGGGACATCATCCTCAATGGTGATTGCTTGTCTCTTTGGAATTCTATATTCACTATATTTTCACATTCACAGTTTAGAAAGGTTTTAAACTGCTAGGTATGAAACATCGCTAGATATGAATTCACACAAAAACTGCCTTCATCCATATTAATTTTCTCTCTTGTGATCAAGGCTGATTGGGGGAGAAAAGGAAACTAAATGCTCATGGGGAAACAGCTGCTTTTATTTTTGAAGTGCAAAGTCTACAGTGGTACAGGGAAAAGAATTAGAGAAAGGTCTGCTTCTGCATCTGTTCATCAAAAGGATGGGTTTTGTTATTGTTTTGTTTAGAATAAGACAGCAAAAACTGCTGTGAACCAAACCTCTATGACTCAGGCAACCAATCATGCAGGATGTGTGAGCTCATTGACAATCAAGAGGTGGCACCATTCATCACTGCAGTCAGTGGTGATGAGAAGAATGATATCTTGGTCCCTTGCCAAAGGGTTTTCTTAGGACGGAAGCTTTTCCTATATCTTCATTTGGTCAGTAATAATAATTCTTGCAATTTTTTTACAAAAATTCTTGCCAAAAGAATCAAGATGCTTACTATGGGGCTACCTGAATTTAATATACTAATTCCAGAGCAAAAAGAGTAAGCTGTGAAAGAAATTAGCTTTCACAACCTGAGTGATGCACCAAATGTAATTGTGTGAGGATCGTAAGACTTCAGGCCCTCTTATAATCTTTTAAAAGGTTCAGCAGAATTCAAACAAACAAAAGTTTCAGAGAGGAGCAATAAAGATGATCAGGAATCAGAAATTAAATCCTATGAGAAAAAAAAGATTGAAGGAACATTGTAAAGATCATCGTCATCTGTCATTTGGATTTATATTTACCTTTCCTGCAGAAATCAAGGTGACTCACATGAAGGTGTCTCCCTTCTTTTTAACTCCAGAACAGCAATCTTACATTGGAATGAGAGATATTAAGGGGCAAAAACTTATCCAGGGAATATCTATGGCAGACTGTTCGGTGGAGCAGTTAAAGCTAGAAATGGGAGACTGGGAGTTCTAGTTTTGCCTACACAAAGCCACTTGGATTATCTTGGACAAGTCATTTTCTCTCAGCCTTAGGAAGCAGGCAATGGCCAACCAATTCTGAAAAATCTTGCCATGAAAACTGCAGTGACTGGTCAAGACAGCCTCTGAGAACTGGTCAGGACTGGAGGGGAGATTAAATTTAGATTAAATTTAATTAATCTGGGTTTAAAACCTGGGTTTCCTCATAGTCGATCATCAGTGTAATCACTCTATCCCATTCATGCTCAGAGTGTAACTTTGAAAAGACAACATTGTGGATATGAAGAATTGCATAGTACTCTTCAAATAGAATGAAATGCAAAGTTAGTGGGGAATTTTGTCCATTGAGTTCAAGACATAAAATGTTGCATTTAAATTATAGGAAAGTAAATTCCAATTAAATGTGAACATCCCTGTACAAGATGGTGGTTTAAACTCAATGGCCTAAATATTCTATCGCCATACGAGATATGTTTCTAATACAGGTAAGACAATATAAAAGGCAGCATCTAGTCCAATTTAAATCATTATACAGTAGGAAGAATAGTTAGTTCTTTAAAAGGAAAGAAAATAGAAGAGTTGCAGGATGCAAAGAAGACTGCAGAACCTGAGACAAAAGCAAAGAGTTACAAACATTAATAGGCAATCCATTGCCCTGTGAGCATGTCTCCACAGTTCAATGAATTGGGAATGATTTACTTACTGAGATGTATTGAATGAGTACCCTCCACACTTAAGAATCAGCCATAAAAATCTAGCGGCTGCTGCTGCCATGAAATACATTTGTATAAGCATTAGTTAGCTTACCAACTAAAATGGATTTATTTAAAAAGAGACTGGTATAAATATAATTATTATCTTTGCTCATTGTGTACACTAGCTCACAGATAATACTTTGAAGTTCTAGAATAAAAGAAATAGCCAGATTTCCAGATTTGTTAAAATTTCAACTTCAGGAATTATCTAGGCAGCATGGCACTTATTAAAAAAAATCTTGGTGAGTAGCATTTTAAATATTCATTTTAAATTAATTCTTTATTTAATATATGGATCTTAGTCCAAATTTAAATTCAAGTTTCAAGAGTTGAGACCAATATACTATTAATAATAGTAAATATATTTATACAGTTGTATGTATGTTAACTTCTGTATTTATTTTCTATGTAAGGCAGCTAATCCTCTGCGGAGAAAATGTGCAGACAAATCACATTGTAAAAAACAGTAATGAGTCAGCCTTTATCTCAGTTAGATCATGCAATGATTTTGTTAGAACTTGAAATACATATGGTGAAAGAGTTAGCATCTGAGTTTGCTGTGGTGTCTCACTTTTTATATCTTTTAATCTGTCCTGATTCTGCTGAGATCTATAAACAGCTGGAGTTCTTGAGATATATAAAACCTAAGCTAACCTATAGAAACCTGAAACCAAAAGATGGCTTTTCATTTGCCTATGATAATTTTACATACAAATGTAAACATGTCAGACTGATACAATGCATTCTGTTCAGTTCAGAAAGTTCAGCTATATATACTTTATGGAAATGTGACATTAGAACAGAATCATTGGAAGGCTTTTCAGACACAATTAACATTTGATACTTCGTTAGAAAGGGAAGACAATTAATTTCTTATTTTGCCATTTCAGTGAGCAAATACTGTCTTATACCATCTGGGAAATCCAATACAAAGAAATAAAACTTATAGGAAAGATTTTTGTTTGTTTTGTTTTATTTTGTGATGAAATGGACGGCAAACAAATTTAATAAATAAATAAATAAATAGCTTGTTGGCTTATGCTTTATTCTATACTACTAGTATAGTAGCAGTATTACTAGTAGTACTATTGTGTACTACTTGCATAAGCCAGAGAAACATGAGTGGATGAACAAAAAATGCCAATATCTGACCAGACGTGGCAATGGTTGCCCAATAGTAAGTCCTTAGCCCACTACATAACCTCTTGAATAAGATAGTGCTTTCCATGGCAGTTAATGTGGTGACACCCATACATTTGAGCCAGAGCTCAACTTGCCTTATCTTCTTGAAGATGAGTTCTGTCTTGCTGGATTTCCCTCAGCCTGTTCTGAAGGGGAACTGAAAGTTAACAAAATAAGCTCATGCCATACATAAACATTGCAAATAATGCTGGCATATTGAGATTTTTTAAAATTATGTTTCATGAAATAAAATAAAATATAAAACAGGTTTTACTTATCATAACCTAAACATATGCATTATGTTCATGATTTCTTCAACATATACACAGAAAAAGACCTTTGAAACTGCAAGAATTCATACATGGAGTTTATCTTTCTTATTTACTTTAGTTCATGAAACCAGGATAAATACAAAATACACTATGAAGGCCCCCTCATTCAAAAATAACTGAAAATCATTATCTTAAAGGGAGAGAAAAAATGCACCCAGCAGCCATATGGAGCTTTTGATCTTTGGGAATAAAGGTTCCCAAAGTAAAGGTTCCCCTCAGACATATGTGCTACTCATTCCCGACTCCAAGGGTTCAAACCGCTGAACTGCCGACCTTTTGGATCAACAAGCTCAGTGTCTTAGCCATTGAGCCACTGCGCCCCCTCTTTGGGAATAGTGGCATATAAATGGTGGATATATTACACGTAGTAATTACTGGAATATCATGATTTCAGAGAAATAGAATGTGCCCTATAAACATCATTCTTCTTCTTTTTCTTTTGGCTGTTCCTGTTAGGGGTCGCCACAGTGAATCATCTTTTTCTACTTAACTCTATCCTTGGCATCTTCTCTATAAACATCATTATTGTTATTATTATTATTACTCCTTTCTGAAGGGTCATTAAAGGAACCTGAACTTTGAGATAGGACAGGATGAGGAGAGAATTAAAACAAAGTATTAATTTAAGCAAACTAAACAAAACATTACAAATAATGAAAAAGGTGTAAGAAATCTATATCAACTGTGGCCCTTTGTAAATTTGCATTTAATAGCAGTATTGATCATTCAAGATATTCAGCACTAGTCATTTCTTCTTTCAGTACTAACATTCAGGATATACCAGTACATTTGGCTACTGGACCATACTTATTATTTTTATCATTCTATACTGTGCCACCTAAGATTCTTTCAAAGCATACAGATTACTTTGACAAACTGACCTCTCTCTCTTTCAGCCCATGTGAATAAGCCAATCATAGGTAAGTGACAAAATGATATAGTCAAACAAGGAGAAGATTTTGGAATGAGCAAGATTATACTCTATACAGAAATTTTCCATATTAAAATCCTTGTATCCTGTTCTTTTAAGAGAAACTGTAAGACTATAAAAGTCACAAATCTAACAGAAATCCATTTCCTTCACAATAGAAAAGTATGCTTCAACAAAAAAATATATGCTCAGCTGTTATACTGCTGAAAGACTTCAGGTCTGTAATCCTCAGTTTGTTCTCACATCCAGTAGACATCATTAGTAGTGACAGAAAACAAGGATAATGTTTATAGTTTTATTATGCAGCTAAAGCATCTTAAAAATCTAGGCACATCTGTCAAGGTGAAATAACAATCAGTTATATTAATAGGACAGTTATCTTTCTTCTCCTTCTAGCTATACCTACATCTGATAGTTGGAAATTTATGTGCAAAATTAATGAAACTAGAATAAATATGAGCATCTCTTTTTCTGAAGTATGTTCAGAAAGAGATAATTAACAAAAGATTGCTATGTGTTTTCTTTAGAAAAAAAGACAAGTGATATGGAATCATAGAATCATGGGGCCATTAATTTCAATCCCCTACCCAGGGCAGAACTCCACCAAAGTTTTAATGTATTTTTCCTATAATTTTATTGCTTTGTTTTTAGTGTTACATGCTGAATGAAATAGAACTCAGAATATACAGTTTAATAAATGAACAACAATCAACAAATTCTCAGATAACAAACAGGATAAAAGACTACCTGAAATAATAATATAATAGTAAAGTATGACTTCTCAGCTGTCTCAAATTCTAAAATTGAAGGAAACTTTTTAAAAAAGCAAATTCTGAAACAAGCATAATTTTTTTAAACAAATCTGTAGGTATCATGGCAATCTAAAAACAGGCATTTAAATTGCCATTAATTTTTAAAGATTATTCACTCATATTAAAAAACAAAGTGACAGCTGCTGAGGAAAAAAAACATTACAGGGTGCTAAAATATAAACTAAATGACTTTTAGGGTACTGTATCTAAATAAGAAATAATGTTCAAAACTCATGTTCATCTATATAATTATATTCTGAAAGGCTACCCAAAATTTCAGATAATTGCTTGGTTACATATTTTGAATCAGACATATAATGTAAAAATATTTTGATCTCAAGCAAACTATGTGGGATGAAGACAGAGGCTAAAAACTACCTCAAAGCAGCTGTTGAATCAACAAGTTTTTCTTTCCATCAGGCCTCCGTTCCACAATATATGTGCCGATCTGAAATCACTTTGAATACACTGATAAATAAAAAGTTGCTCTGAACATCTGTAAGCAAACTATAAAGAGATATTTCATAATGAATGAACATCATGAATTTTTCATAATACTAGCCAAAAAATGTGCATTTGTCTATTGAGTCAAAGGCACTGGAAATAGCCCAAAACATTTATCCAGTACAAATATCTTTTCAAACAATTTACAGATATAAAAATAATTTTCTATCAGCATACTTATCTTCAGAAGTCAGAGCAATTTTATTATGGTTTTAGCTCAGAGCAACATGGTTTGTATTTTGCTAACATAAAAGCTAATGGTAATCATTCTTAAAAGCATAATACATAATTCACAAAGGTTTGCTTCTACATTCTGCTACTAAAATATTATAATCCACAAGAAGTCAAGTAATCTGTGAAAGAGTTCAAATTGCTGTGGATGTAATTTGATGCACAACAAATCTTAAGAGAGTTTTGCAGTGTTTGGTAATAAAATATCTCATCATGAGATAAGGCACGTTCTGCAATACTCCACTGCACCAAATGGCTATGTTGCAGGAGCTGCAAGATTATATTATGAAGTCCCTTGCTATTCTGTGGCCAGGAGCAAATTGATTTGGATACAAGTTTTTAAACATTCCACAGCTTTCTAAAATCCAATTATTACATCACACTACTACATTAATACAAATACTGTTGATATAACCTCCAAAGATAGTTAGGATCTGCTGAAAGCATTGGGGTATACACGTTGCATCATCATCAAAGGACCCACAAAGAAATCACATTCTGACTACCGAAAGGGAATGAAGATATTACCATCAGTTTTATTTTCATGGGGAGGAAGTAAATTTAGAAGGCTGTTAAAAGAGTAAAAAAAGCTGTCATAAAGGAATATAAAATTCCACTATTAAAATTCCTTTATTCTTAATTGTATAGAAACTTGCTTAGCCGAAATGAAGCATACAAGCGGAAAACAGCAAGTCTAGATCATAGTCTCATTTTTGCTTTCAAGGAAACAGGAAAAACCAAGGGCTGCAGCTTTGCCCACCAGGTGAAGGAATGCATTATGATTTTAAGATCCTGATTATTGTTAGGAAACAACATTCAGATAACTACTTGAAAGAAAATAGCTTTCTTCAGTGATGGCATGGGAGTTGGGAAAGCAATTGCTTCAAAGGGGCAATAGATTTATTTAAAATGGGTGTAAAATCAAAGGAACCTCAAAGGAAAAAATGCTATTTCAATGGTACAAATGGTTCAAAGATTAATTCATTTTAAAGGGAAAATAACATTGTTTCAAGGATCACAAATCAAATGATGTTTCCAAAATTTGCACCATTTGTGGATTTAATACTTTTGGGTTTTTTTTTAAACAAGTGGCTATTTTGGGGTCAGAACATATAGGAGAGAGCCCATGAGATGATTATCCTGATGGTCCATTTGTGGTTTTTATCCCAGATGCTAATTATATATATTTATTTTTATGTTGCTGCTATGCAATGTTTTTAACTGTTTGCTGTTAGGCAGTGTAATAATGTTGAGATGGGAGGCTATATAAATTGAAACAAATAAATAAGAAAGCCCAATTCAATTTAAAAAGTTTGGTAAGGTGGAATGGTGGAAAGTTTGTGCTTGGTTGTTGTTTTTTTATTTTTTATTACCACTATATATTATTTTTACAAATTTATTTAGGTATTTAATTTGTCTATTTAAAAATGTTTTGCACATACAATATTTCTTTCTTTCTTTTTCCCCCTTCATTCTGTTCTTGAAAAATATGTTAATGTACAGTGTCAAGATAAAAAATATTGGATAATTCAATTTCGCTGCACACATGTTATGCATTGACAATAAAGGATTGAATTGAATTGAATGTCAGTCTTCCCAGGTAAACCAGGCAGAAAACAGGACAAGATAAACAAATTTTACTTTATTGTAAAGCTACATTAAGAGAATCATGCAAGTCTGTAGATGCAAATATCCCAACATCTATCAGGGTTCCAAGTAACATACCCATAGCAAAGAAAACTCTGAGGCTGATAGATTCCTCAAAGAATAATTTTATTGGTTATGTCATATTGGCACAGGCTGGTGAAAACCGACTCTGACTATTCCTGTGGTTTTCACCTAATTAAAAGTTTTTCATTTTCTCAAAACATGGTCTAGTCAGGATACTGCTCAATTGCTAGGTAATTCCAGTCCTCTCCTTCCAAGCACCTGCAGGAATGTCCTTGGTTCTCACGAGAAAGTTATTTGTTTTGACTACAACACCCCAGCTATCTCCTTGTCCCTCTTCTCCACTGTGTCAGCGCGGAAGTCTCAAAATGGCCTCTGTCAGGCCAGCTTCAGGGTTGAAAACACCATTTTTATCTGCTTGATCCATTAGGGTAGGTTCTTCCCAATTTTTTTTCTTTTCTGAAAACTGCATTAAGCCACTGAAGGTTCCTGCCTCTCTCGTCTGATTGGTCCCTAGACAGCATCACTTCCCCTCTTTCCCCAAGGTCATCCACACAATCAATTACAAGGACTGAATGCATAATATGTATAATCCTGCTACACTGGATATTAAAAATAGTGTAGTTTGCATAAGGAAGAAGGATAGATTCAGTCAACCATATTGACCTGTAGGATTGTCAAAGTTTTAGAGGGTAGGAAGCATGAAAGCTAGACAAATAAATTGGTAGAAAACAATTTCATAATTTTATATGCTAATAACTTCAGCTGCATCTTAACCTCTTGCATGTAATTTTCTTTCTTGACTTCCTGAATATTTATTTCTTCTATTAATTTTGACAGTAAGAGATATCTAATCCATAAAAATATGAACCTTACCTGAACAGACTTCTTCATATGTGGGATTTGGGGTATATCCTCCTGCATAACCTACTTGAGTAGAGTAGACTCCTTTCTGCTTCCAGAATTTCTTTTCTGCCCCCCAGAAACAGCCCATCGCTGCAATAAGCATAAACAATTATAATACTAATGAAGTTGAGTTCCTTACATTATATAAAGAAAAAAATAGAATTCTTAATTGGCTAAGTGTGATTGTATACACAAGGAATTCATCTCCCATGCATAATCTCTCAGTGTACATGCAAGCAAAAAGTGATAAATCAAGATCATAATCATAAAATACAATAATAAATCATAAGATACAACAGTGATAGTCATAGGATTCTAAATAAAGCAATCAACATAAATCATAAGATACAAACAAGTTATATATCCAATATATAAATGATATAATAATAATAATAATGTATTTATTCTTAATAGCATACTGTGATACTTTTCATTTTGTCTCACTAGAGATTTTTATATTAGTGTATTAAAAGGCATGTGTGCGCTCTTTGTGTTTACTGAAGAAACTGTCATAAAATACTTATGACAATTTAAGTATAGACCGCTGTTTTAGGGAAACAATGATATTTGGATTTCCCTTTCATTTAAATTAAAATGTTACCAGTATGGAATTTCAAAAACTTCAATTAAAAATAATATCTCAACCTACAGGATACAGATGAAAATGTTCTTTGAACATCAAGTAATTCGTGGCAAAACTCTTTTTCTAAAAAAGCATCAATATATTCAGTAAGATGTCTTTTCCTTTTTTTTAATTGCCTGACAAGCTCACTCTTTCCTTTGTAATTTACAAAAGCTCATGATCTTAAGTAATGTTAGTGTTTAAGACGAATAACTTGGGCTGGTTAAAGACATGACAGTTAAACAACATGTAAAAATTGACCAGCATTAACCTAGATGTTTATACTGAGGGTATTATACAAATTTTGTTAGCTTACTATCTAACATACTGAAATGAAATGAGTTTGTTCCACTATCAGTTTAGCAATTTGACAAGTCTATACTTAAATTTGATTTCTGGATTGAAATATGAAGCTAACTGAATAGGAAAAATTTAAAACGTTTTTTATAAACTCAAATATTAAAAGTGCTGATACTCCCTAATTTTAGATGCTGCACTTTATCAAAAATTGCTTACAAAATACAGAACCTTTAGTGAAAAGACCACATCCATATAAGAGCTTTAAGACAGGCTAAAAGGCAATCATACATATTTTTACAGGATAATTTTCTTTTAGTTGATTAGCAAACTGTCAAAACACAGTAATCTGTATTAATGGCAAACATTCATTTAATGTTCTGCTTCCTGGCAATCTGCAATCTTTAGAGGTGGCAGAACAATAATTAACTAAATTAGAGATCATGCAGGAAGAGGTGGGAAAAGCCCTCTCAGACTAGTCAATTCATGTATGCAAATAATATATAAAGTGCATACGTAGATGAAATATTTATTCACTGACATGACCAGTCTGCAGATATAAGTTGGCAAATAAACTCCATATAAATGACCTTGTAGCCTCAGAAATCATCCTATGAAATTGAAATCTCCAAAATGATATTAACAGCAAGCAGAGATAAGAGCCATTCTGAATCCATATTGCATTCGCAGATATTAATATATTTTAAAAAATAAATTCAAATTCAAATTTATTGGTCACATACACAGTCATACATGGTACGATATGCAGTGAAATGCTTATGCGACTGC